>BLKR01016013.1:0-39967 GCA_011170035.1 Teleogryllus occipitalis
AAATATCTCCACCTTATTTTCATTAAACGTTTTCTTATCTTGTAGAATGCATAAAAGAATGGCGTAGTGGCGAAATTTTCTTTCAAATTTCTGATTTTTCAAAGATTTCAAAGAAAGAACTTTTAGACCTCCTTCTACAACTACAATATTGAAGATTTATTTTTAATTGAAATCAGTTCTTCAAACACAGATCTGGAAAGGTCATATAATATTTAGTTTGTAACCAGAATCAAGTTGACATAAGTTACTTTAAGAAATATGTATGAACATAAATATACAACTCTGTTTCGAGTGTTAGGAGATTTGTGGCATGGTGCATTAAATTTTGAAAAGACAAATGCTTTGGAAACAGCTCCGTTCAATTTATTTATTTATTTATTTAATACCCTCATCTGAATTCGATTTTTTCTGTCAGGTGTTGCCGATCTCTGCCCACTTAAGAATATTTTGCGCTGGCTCTGCAGTATGGAACAATGGAAAAATATATTGCCATATTTAAAAGCGACATGACTTGGTTTATCTAGAAAAGGAAAAGGAAATAAGCTGCTTGTATATCTACACTCAGTTTGCATCATTACACTACAACAATAATTTTGAAGATTTTTTCTTTAATGAAATCTATTGTGCAGAGACAATTCCTGAAATAAGGTCATGAGCAACTTTTCGAAACAATTAGTAGTTTTTGCGTCATTTGTTTAAAATATAAGCAATTTTTACGTAACTTTTATTCTCAGACACTGATCCTATATTTTCTTTAAATTTTCTCTTCGTATTTCTCAAAGGGCAGGATAAAAATTAAAAAATGGTGCTGATTCCATTTTGATGAACACACTATAATTTCAAAATTAAAAAAAAAGATTTGGAAAAGCACGTTATCGTATATTGTTTGTTTTTTTTTGTTGTTTTTTTTGAGAAAATGTTTTTCATAAATCGCATCATAAAGCGAAATCTGATATTTTGTGCACGAGAAAATGGATGGAACAGATAATGAAGAAGGGAAGGAAAGAGATCAAGCGTAGGTTCAAGTGAAGAAGCAACGTCAAAAGCAAGTGGAGTACCATGTAGAGGAGCAAATGAAACAGATGATGAAATGGAGGAAGAAGAAGTAAAGAAAATATGCAGGTAGTAGACGAGGAGGAAGTAGAAAGGCAAGTTTAGGAAACAAGTGAAGAAGTCAGAGGAGGATTCGGAGGAGAGCGAGGGAGTAGTGGCAACTGCGCGCTTAGATAAACATCAGTAAGTGCCGCCGGTCTAAGGTTTCCCGCGAGGCGACATTAAAAGAGGGCTCGAGACGTCAGATTAATCTCGCCCTGTTAGTTCCTCTGCCAAAATATGGGGGAGGGCCGGCGGCGCCGACTGAGGTATTTTTTGCCCGCAGCGAGTGGCTGAGGCGGCGATGAACGTTCAGAAGGCACCGGAGCGCCTCCCCAGGTCAGAAGTCAAAATGAAATGTCGTGAAAAAATGTCAGGTTAACGAGTTCTTGGTTTGGTATTACTATATATATATATATATATATATATATATATATATATATATATATATATATATTGGTCTGTATCGAAGAAAATAGAAGTCAATGGCTTAGTGAAAAAAGTTTGTTTTCGATGCAAGTACACCATCGGCACCACTAAACCAGTTTTTAAAATGGGTTTAGGGTTGCTACAAACTCCATGAACACCCCATTGTTCGGTCTTTTTCGCTACTTTTTAGAAAATAACGATAAATATGACTTATTATTATTTTTATCAACGGATTATTGACTGAGGTGGTTATAATCATGTAGGTGGTTATACTTTGCGTTATAATCATAGAAATATACACTTTTCAAATAGCCGTAGCTCCATAAATTTTTATTCAAAATAATTTTAATTAAATAAGATTAACGCTTGAAATCCCTACTTTAAGAACTTTGCTTCGCACAATTTAAGTGTTTCACTGCAGTAGGCTAATTTTTCGCCACGTGCCATCACTGATTTCAACCCACATTTGAGCCGAAGTCCTGTGACTGATTTCTTTATTCACTATTAGGCTGCATTGAACATATTTGTAGTGAAATCAAAGGGGTTTTAATGTTACTAGCCTTCGAAGAAAATTATATGACATTTGGCAACCTATGAGCTATTTTTTCCCTCTTTGGTTCTTACAATAGCTTGAAGTAATATTCATCCAATGTCAGAATCTAATTTTACAATTTATAAACGTCTAATTTGAGACTAGTTATCGGTTTTCTACGTGTACCGAACCTGTGACTTCTCTTTTTTGTGGTTGTATAATTCGATTTAAATTTTATTACCTGAATAACATTTAAAAAATTACCACGTAGAATATGCCTGTAGACATTCAGTAACTGCAGTGTAATTATTTATTAATATTTGAGAATGTTATGCATTCCGAGTTGAGCATTAATTATATACTTCTGTGAATAATTTATTAATATCAATATTTAACTATCTTGTGATTATATTTTTTATGAAAATTCAGTTCTTAACGTTATTAGTTATTATAACGTTCAAAATATGACATGAACTCATAATGATATAAATAATTTAAATGCAAGCTACTATCAGCGTATTTAAATATTGCAAAATATTGAATAGCAATAAAAGAAAAAAATGGGTCCCAGAGACAATAATTAAAATTAAATGAAATTCTGTTTGTTTCCAAAACGAAAGAATAAATATATAAATCCTTTTTATTGATTGATTATTTCTTGTTTCTGCGCGCTTCAACTGCTAACGTCATTAGTCCCATAAGTGCAGTGCATGTTGTTATCGTGGGAGGTGGCTGTGATCCCACTGGGTGACATGATCCGGCGGCAACCTTCTTGTTGGTCAATGAGGTTTTTCCTCAACCAGCTATCTCCTTCCAGCGGGGCACCGCCCCAGCCGGGACAAGCTCTAAGCTCCCGACCGGTCTCCCGGCGTGTGTGGTAGCGTAGTGCATGTTAGTGTAAGTGTGTGCAAGTAAAGGGGTGAGGATAAAACAAGGAAAGGGAAGGAAAGATCGCGCGTGGTCCGTGGCCTGTTTGTTAGGATTCTGTTCCGGCATTCGCATAACGGGTGAAACCACAGAAAACTACCAATCAGAGGAGGCAGTCGTTAAAATTCAGGGGCTTAATTCGACCTAGCTCTCGAGCTGGTTTCGAAAATCCTGCCACCGTCAGGAAACGAATACTAGCATCTCCCAGTCACAGGCATTGCTGTATGATCAGATGATGCCCTGAGCCACTGGAGCCAGAAAGTAATTCATTTTAAAAATGAAAACATACCTATTGAGAAATAAATAACCTCATAAAGGTTTAATTTGCATTACAACGTTACATGATCAGACACCTGATATTAGATTTTGTCTCTTATTATAAAACTTCCAAAAGAAGTACTTCCACATTGTTTATAGTGTTACGTTGCACATTGGTCATGCAATCCGAACGTAGAAGAGTCTTGGAACGCACTGTCTTGTGTTCAAACAGTCATGACAAATGCAAACACGTGGTCTGCCTGCACAGACAACTCTTGTACAAACAGACGAGAGACTGTGGGTGATTATTTGAAGTGGGTAGAGAGGGCACCGTACCGCCGTTCTTTAAAGGCTCGAATGATGTTCAATGTTTTACAGGAAATAACATTGCCAGAAATTAGGTCTCAGGTTTTGTAATGAGTTGTATGTTGTATTTCTCTGTACATTGTTTTCCTTTCAAGAACCAGAGATTTTACAATTTGAAATGAACAATTGTGTCCATGATTTCAATATTAACATCCTATCTTCATGATTAATTTTTATTAGCTCCGATATTCTTAGTTGAGGGGTGTGTCAATCATTAGTTTATTTTTTAAGGCTTGCCTGTTCTCTTATTGAATAAAAACCGAATAATGGCAATGCACTGACATACAGTTTCACAAACATTTAGAAATCAAAATATACTCATGGCAACGTGACATCTGATAACGAATTACTCATCGTAAGAGTTCGTGTACAGTTTTCAAAACAGTTATTTAAATACAATTTTTTCTCTAGAATTATCGGTGTTTATACTAAAGTGATCTGATACACTAGTGTCATCTAATGTGTTTGTTTTGGAAATTTGTGTTGAAATAAATGAGGAATTCTAGTCGACTAATGATTCATTCTTCCTTCTCTTTTGAAAACTCATTTGTTCTAAGAACTATATGTTATTTTCCTATAATAAAGCCTGAATGCGAAAACATTATATAAAGTTTATAAGTTAGGGTTAATAGCGATGTTCCGAATCTCAAGGAAATAAAATGAAATAATGCAAGAAGAAATTAGTATTCATTTTTTTCAATTTTCGTTTAAATTAACGAAATTTTTTTGAATTAGCGAGAAAATGCTATATGTAATGAAAACTTATATACGACAGACGAGAATAAATGTAAAGTAGAACAAACACAATTTTCCTTTGAAATGTCTATTTAATAAATCATTTCTGTGATGATGTCATCAAGATTGTGAAACAGTATTGAATCCCATAAATCTCTGAACACCGTACAATGAACTCACAATCACAATAACTGAAATTTTAATGAGTGAAATATTTGAACTAAATTTTATACAAATTAACATTAATACAAAATATATACCGAATTTCTCTGATCACGGAAACCTGCCATGTAATCAAACTGCAACTGCTGCTAGTAGTAAGACGATGTATTGCCGCATTTTCCCAGGGAGATACCCTCTCATTGATTCATGTGATAGGCCAAAAACTATGGCAGCGATCTCCGGACGAATTTACTCGTGATGGTGGGCGAATAATGCATTTTATTAATAATGTCTATAGTCATTTTAACGAGAAATTCTCATTGTGAATGTAAATTGGTTTTTATTTTTTCTACCATTCTGCACGAATTGAGCAATTTGAAGCGGAAAATGAGGTATTATTTCTAGTTCTAGGAAACGTTAATGATTTATGTTCGTGAATTGACCCCTTGTTAAAACTAGCTTTCCTACTCATTACCAGGCCGTATCAATAAGTAATCTTTTATAGGAAAATAATTTAATCGGCCGAAGCGATGAAGATAAAATGTATGTGTAAAGAAAATAAAATCGCAAGAAAAATATATTCGTTTACGTGAAGAATTAGAGTTCAATCAAGCCAACGAAAGCAAAATAAGGATGCTATACAATGCAGACAACTGCTGCTGATTCATGGAGAATGTTAATCCATGTAGTCGTAAATTGCCAAATATTCCAATATTAAGTAATTTAAAATTAGTAGTATTTTATGTGTATTTCTGTAGTATGTTATATGATTGCGAAAGAAACGAAAATTTAAATTTTGAAAATTTCAAAATATGAGCAACCGTAATTTTGGGGTATTGTGCTTTCCAGTATTTTAATTTGAGAAAAGGGAATAATTACAATCCACATTTGGATGCTAAAAAAATCAGCAAAGATGATTTGTGGAATGGTTATTGTATTTTGTGTGAAAATGTCTGAATAAACAGTTAGTGTCGAGACATTTAACATCATATATTTGTGTTATATATTTTTTTCTCAGAAAGTCAGTCTGATGAAAGATTTCGAAAGACGGATTCGATATCATTGTCGGATAACGTGAACAGCGAAGTAGCCCACTATCTTACCAGGGTAAAACCGCGCGTGACCGGAGGTCAGAGGTGCTAGGTTCGAGCCCCGACAGTGGCCGGATTTTCGATACTAGCTTGTCAGCTAGGTCAAATTCAGTCGCTGTCTGGAGGAGCTTTCTACCGGCCGGCTGCTCGGATCGGTAGTTTTTTCCGAGATTTCTCCGATCAACACCAGGCGAATGCCTGAGCAGCTACCCTAAAAAAGGGGCCACGGACCGCACGCGACGTTTCCTTCCTCCTCCTTGCCCTATCCTCCCCCTTACACACGCACACTTACACTAACATGCACTACACTACCATATATTCCAGGAGACCGGTCGGGAGCTTAACAGCTTATCCCGGTTGGGGCGGTGCCCTGATGGTAGGAGATAACCTGGTTGGGAAAATCCCGCTAGGCGGCGGTAGGTCAACGCCGGATCTCGCCATCCAGAGGGGGAAGATCACCACCACCTGGCGAGGAAAAAGCATGCACTACACTTACGGAACTAGCAGTTGACGCGCCCGGAATCACTAATAACCTACGAACCGACCATTCCCTGGGAGAAAGTCCCCCAGCGGTCCACCTGATCGGCGCGTGGTTGGACGGCGACCTCACCGGGATGGTGCATGGGGCGGTGAGCGGGAGGGTTCGGGGATCGCGACCCGGCGGATTCCTGCCTGGTCGTCCGGCCGGCGCGCGCCCATTAATCTGGGGCCGAACACAGGAGCGCCGCGCGGGGCCTTTATGCATCATTCATCGCGGCGCGCCGCCGCCGAGCCGCTGCCAGTTCCTAAAATACTCCTAACAAGCGGCCGCGAACCGCCCGCCCGCCGGCGTCGGGAGGACACGACGCGCGCCCGGGCCGACAGGAGTGTGTGGGGGCGGGGGTGCAGGGAGGCGCGGAGCATGGGGGAGAGGGGGACAGGGAGCGGGGTGGAGATGGAGCGGCCATGGAGATGATGTGGGGGGGTGGAGTGGGTATTGAGTGAAGGTTGGTTGGTTGGTTGGTTTGAGTGATTCCGGGCGCGTCAACAGCTTAGGTCATTAGTCCCGTACGTGTAGTGCATGTTTTTTCCTCGGGAGATGGCGGTGATCTTCCCTCGCTGGATGGCGAGATCCGGCGCCGACCTACCGTCGACTAGCCGGGTTTCCCCCTAACCAGGACTCTCCCACCAGCGGGGCACCGCCCCAACCGGGACAAGCTCTAAGCTCGCGACCGGTCTCCTAGCCTGTGTGGTAGTGTAGTGCATGTTAGTGTATGTGTGTGTAAGGGGAGAGGATAGGACAAGGAAGAGGAAGGAAAGATCGCGCGTGGTCCGCGGCCCGTTTGGTAGGGTACTGCTCCGGCATTCACCTGGTGTTGATCGGAGAAACCACGGAAAACTACCGATCCGAGCAGCCGGCCGCTAGAATTCTCCTCCAGACTTTTGAGTGAAGAAAGTGTGAAGGAGAGCAAGGCAAGAGTCGGATTTGAAATGGAGAAGAGTGGATATTGAGGAGGAGCAAGGGTGAAGATAGAGCAAGAGAGAAGTCAGTTTGGAGAAGGCGAAGAAGTGTCGAACAAAGTTGAAGTTGGTGTGATTTTTGAAGTAGATAAGGGACGGAGATAGAGAAGAGGAGGAGTGGGAATGAAGAAGAAGAAGAAGAGTGTAGGTGAGCCGTGAGTGGAGATGGTATGGAGTTGGAGTGGAAATAGATGCATCAAAGAACTAAGTTTACAAAAGTTCCGTGCGAGATAAATGTATGTCGCTGTGATGAATTTGTTGGTTGATTATACTTGTGAGAGCCTGGAAGTTGAACGTGTTTATTAAATTACTCAGTAATGTTTTTGTTGATACCGTTTGTAGAATACACTAACTGTCAAGGTGAAGTAGGGCAAGTAATATTAGACGTCTTTGCAGATGTGCACTCGAAGGAAATCTTTTGGAAGAATTTCAGGGCAAAGTTCAAAATTTGTCCAGCATGTTTCTAGTCTACATGAAACTGGAGAGTTGTTAACACTCATAGTGAGCAGGAGCTTCTTCTGTAAAGAGTGGGTCGGTGCGAAATCTCGCTACAAGTACAGAGGCGAGAGGCAAATCCAGAAAATGAAACAAGGAATTGGAAATACATCCACGAGGGTAGATAGTGGAGTATGGATCATACATAAACAGAAATCGAGGATCATTGAAATTGCTTTCCGCGTAACTGGAGTCACCGTACAAGAGAGTAGAAAATTGCAGTTCAGAAGTCGGAGTTTGAGTGAATGAGCATGGATGGAGTCTACAGGGAAAATAACGAGATGTACCACAGCCAAAATGATCGATTGACAATTGATGGGGAACTTAACCATATTTACTCGTAACTCAGGTCTCGTAATTGCTAACTTAAAAACAATAGCCATCTTGCTAGTGCAAGAGTTCACTAACGGAATCAACAGAGTAAAAACGGCGGAGATACAAAAAGCATACTACGAAGCAGAAAGACTATCATATCCAAAGATATAAACACATGCCGGGAGACCGGTCGGGAGCTTAGAACTTGTCCCGGCTGGGGCGGTGCCCAGCTGATGGAAGATACCTGGTTGGGGAAGTCGACGGTAGGTCGGCGCCGGATCTCGTCATCCATCGGGGGGAAGATCACCGCCACCTCACAATGAAAAAACATGCACTACACTTGCGGGACTAATGACCTCAGTAATTGACGTGTCCGGAATCACTAACAACCAACCAACCAATCATCCAAAGATATAATAAATAACATGATGATTGTCGTTTGTAGTAGAATATGGTAATAAACAAAATCGAATGTGCAAGCACAATGAAAATATTTTGTCGGTCCATCTTTTGACACAAAGACGGTAAATACATTCTCAAGGTAAATCCATAGAAGTGACTAGCCCAGCCTTACATCCGAATCACAAACGATCGCATATGCAGCTCAGATTCCACAGTCAATCGCCAACATTAGAGATTCTTGGCGCCGCCTCCGCTACCCACGGTCGCGCCACGCGCCCTCGAATGGCCTTTAACTTCACGCTCAGACTAAGTAGCCCGGGGCCATATTCGCAGTCGCTGCGTTTCCCTTTCGATAGTTAGCAGTGTCAAACGATGACTGAATGACGTGTGGCATATTCTCTATGATTTCCAAGAAAATATTTCATCAGGCAGCTTTATTTAATTTACAACAGAAATTAATTAAGTAAACATGTAAAAAAGATTTAAATAAATAATCAAACTCAGTATTCCTTTTCTGTGCTCCACATAGCTGCAGTAAAACTGCCATTGTTTATTTATCATGCATGTCAAATGTTAACCTTTCCAAGAATCCATTATTATGATGTGTCCCGCATTTTCATAAAATACGAATCAGACATTTTTGAATAATACATATACAAAATTTTTTAAATAACTTTTTAATACGTTTTGAATTTTTCTCTCTTAGGACTTGCTACTCTGAATGTTAAGTGTAAGTTAAGCGTATTTCATGATGGCAGTTTCAACTCCTTGTCAGCCCCTTAAAGTTAATGATTGGGATCGCTCGAGGGAAAGGGTTTTTGTGGGTTGTGAAGGGCAGAGTGGGGGGGGAGAGAGATGCCTGTCTAGGAAGGAAGCAACAATCCGCTTCCTGTTTTGGCCGCGAGCTTTGATTTCTCAAAGCACCTACAAGGAGCAAACACTACGAGAGAAGGCGCGCCCACCTCGTCCGCGGTGGTCGATTTGGAGCAACCTTAATGAATTCACTATGATCCTGGAATGGTTTCGTGATATTATCGTTTGCGCGCAGGGAAACTATTTTTCAATAAATTTCATTTTATTTCCGTTACACAATAAACCACTTTTCCAAAAGTACTTTTTTGCTTTCTTCAAAACCCAGCGAAACGCGCGGAAAGGGCCATCTCGATTTGGTGGTCACTTCCACAAATGGTAATTTTCTGTGGGAGGTTTTTTTTTTCATTAGACCCGTGGATATATTGTATTTTTTAAATGGTCACTTAAGGTGAACGTCTAGACACATTTCGTAGATTAATTTGTGTTAGATCACAATAAGTGAACATAGGTTGCGATTTAGGTCCGCCACGGTCTAAAAATCGGAAGACCTGTGAGTATTACAGTTTATTCAGAATGTACGTGCTTCGGGTCGCAAAATCAAATTACTGTATCAGTGAATTAGTATATCTAGATATCTAGTGATTTGTAGAGTTGTTTATTTTGAGTTTTGATTGATTTGTGATTCACGAATCAGTAAATGATTCCTCTTCCTCAGGGTCAGAACTACAGCTTCAAGACTACTCGTAAGTCAAGCCCTCCAATGGAGAGACACCGCCAGTAATGTGAAATAGAAGAGTGCGAAAACCGGGTATTGCATTAATTTGTAGAATTATTGAAGTGTATTCATGCAAAAAAGCTTCAGCGTTGTATGGATTAAGTACAATTAAATGTGTTAACAAACAAATTAGTATACTAACTTCATTCCAAAAAGCAAAACTAGGCCAGATATCCGCTTCCCATATGTTTATAACCTGTATTAAGCAGCCACCTGTACTAAATGGGTATTTTTTTCTCTGAAACCATGACTAACCATCTTAGACAAGTCTCACTGTAACATTATTGATCATCTATTTAAATTCTCTTGTTGTACCTAAAGTAAGGAAAAACGAAATTATATCCCGAAAATATATTTTCAAAAACAGCTCGTTTCTTTCATTTCTTTTCGCATTTTTTCTTTTTTGAAATTCCAGATCGCTTTCTTCTTTCTTCCTCTTCCTTTCTTTCTTTCTTCCTTCCTTTCATTATTTCTTTCTTTCTTCTTTCCTTTCATTCTTTCTTCCGTCTTTTATTCTTTATATATTTCTTTCTTTCTTTCTTTCTTTCTTCTTTCCTTTCATTCTCTCTTGCTTCTTTCCTTTCATTCTTTATATATTTCTTTCTTCCTTCTTTCCTTTCATTCTTTTTTCTTTCATCTTTTTCCAAGAATGGGAAAGCAAAACACGCGCGCCTTCGTCCCTCTTTCGTCCCCCCGTGCGTTGCGTTGGTTTCTTTAAGGCGCGAGGGCCTCGGTGCCAGGCCCGCTTTGAACTTGTTAGGCTCGGCGGGCCGGTCGGCGAATCTGAATGTCACTGGCGGGAAGGGTTTCTTTTGTGCGCTCGCTATCATTTGCGAGTGTAATTAGCTTCGTCGGAGGCCTTGTAATGACCGCTCGCCTGATGGGACGGCGTCCGGCGGAACAAGAGGTGCTTCGCGGAGCCATCGGGAATAAAATTATTGAACGCTCGTTTGCATGCGGCCACCGCCGCGCGACCCTCATGCTAATGATGGTGCGCGGTGCGTTAAAACTCCCTTGATTCGGTAGGTTATTGCTTTTTGTACGTGGGTGTGCTGACTGTTCGAAAGACGTTTGGCGGGGGTTAGATTTGAACGGTCATTGTCGCCTTTGTTTTGCGTTTTTTGTTTAAAACATGCAAGTGCTGCATGGTACTACACGCCTCATAATTTTGTGGCGTTAGACAATGACTGAAAATTCAAAAATAGTTCGATTTTTTTGTGAATTAAAAGTAGCTTCTCTCAGCGCACGTTTTCTAAAGCTCTCTTTTTGCTAGTTGTGGTGGTTATGGTTGTTATTTTGGCAGCAAATCTTTAAAATCAAAACTGTAGTTCTGTTGCAGATACAAATAAATGCTTTTCTATTCGCAAGTAAAATTTGCAGCTTTCAGATAATGCTAATCACGATTCGTTGGTACGTTTATTCGTCATTCAACAATACCGAGAATCCCATCAAATATGGGCTACCCTCATTACTTCTAAACGGTTCACAACATCGAAATGCGGTTTCCTTTCAACAATGTGGAATCATTCGATAATTAATATACTGTAGAGATGTTGGTTGTAATATTCTTAGTTTTCGAGGAATTTAATATTTTTTTAAAAATAGAACTGTACGTTTTTCTCATTGGCAATGAAAAGAGGAATATAAAAATATATCATTTGTTAATGTTTTCGTAGTAATTTGAGTATAAAATTATAATTTCTGAACTTGCAGACAAAATTTCCTTAAGTAGCTAAAGCCTTTTGGAAAGGTAACTTTCACGGCGTCGGGAGTTGAGAGGGACGACTGACGAAAGGTATACACGTGACAGTAAGGAATACATGTGTAATTCTGGCCATCTATGCTTAACACGAAGGACTCAAGAATAAACGTCAATACTAACATTCGGAATGAGTTTTTTCATTGATTCATTAGAACTGACCTTTTCTTCTACTGACTGAAATTCCAAAGCATCTATCATCCAAAAGAGCGATATAAACTAGTGGTGCCACAGAATGGCACAGAGTTTCTAGTAGTGTTTTCTAATTTTCTTAATGTGGACTAGCTTTACGGTCTTGCCCCTATCATCTTGCCAGTTGCCATCTATCGCCTCCTAAAGTACATATTTTCAAATTTTCTCAACTTTTCGGTTTTCTAATAGTAGAACCGAAATGTTTTTTTTTTTAAGAATATTAAGGAAGAGTCGAAAATAGCAATTTTCATTCAAAAATTTAAAGCCTTTTTTTAAAGAAAATGGCATTTAAGTTTTACTGTAAATACTACATTTGAAGCTCTTTTTGACAGGAATCTATTGAATTTTCGAAAAATTTCATTTGAAGTCATTCGAAGCACTTCCACTCACAAATGTAATAATGAATACAAATCGATAGAATTGTGCATGTTGACACATACGCGGCCACAATTAAATCAAATTTGGCGCCGTACTTGGAATTCAATCATTTATAGCAATTCTTTGGCGCCATTTAACGGCAAAGGGTATAAATTTCAAACGTCCCGCGTTGGAGTACATTTTTTTTGTAAATACCACGGGCGGGCTTCCAGAGAGAAAGGCAATACATTTTTCAAATGAAACTCTTTGAAACGGACCGGTAGCGGTAGCTCAGTGCATCAACTGATGTCTCTGCAGCGCCTCTAACCGGGAGGTCCTAGGTTCGAGTCCTGACGGCGGCAGGATTTCCGACATTAGCTGTTCAGCTAGGTCGAACTCAGCTGCTGTCTGGAGGAGAATTCTAGCGGCCGGTTGCTCTGATCGGTAGTTTTCCGTGGTTTCTCCGATCAACACCAGGCGAATGCCGGAGCAGTACCCTACCAAACGGGCCACAGACCGCGCGCGATCTGTCCTTCCTCTTCCTTGTTCTATCCTCTCCCCTTACACACACACTTACACTAACATGCACTTCACTACCACATATTCCGGGTGACCGGTCGGGAAGTCAGAGCTTGTCCTGACTGGGGCGGTGCCCCGCTGGTGGGAGAGTCCTGGTTAGGGGGAAGCCCCACTAGCCGACGGTAGGTCGGCGCCGGATCTCGCCATCCAGCGGGGGAAGATCACCGCCATCTCCCGAGAAAAAAACATGTACAACACTAACGGGACTAATGACCAAAGTAGTTGACGCGCCCGGAAACACGAAAAAATCAATCAATCCTTTGAAACGGCTGAACTGCTTCGAAATTTTGAACTATTTTCTAAGAATGGCGTCAGAGAGCGCCGCGTGACAGACAGAAAGAAACGAGCTGAGCGGTAACATTTCATATTGTCGCAATTTCGAGGAATTCTCGCCTCCTTCTACTTGCGACGCGAAGCGATCGCATTATTTGAAGATCGAGAAGCTGAGTGGTTGCGCACCGCGCTGATGTAAAGAACGAAGGAACTGAAAGTCAGAATTTTACGTTAGTAGTGGTCCAGTTCACAGCAGTGCAGATTCCGTGAATAGAGTTTGGGGCGGAGCCTCTGTCCAACATTTCATCACGCCCGAATTACGACAGAAATCGATTTTCTTTTCGCCCAGACAAGGTAATACTAACTTATTTAATGCTCAAAAACTCTTACGCTAAGGTAAACTAATAGTTCTTAAATATTGGATTTCAGAATTTTCCCTTGCGTCAAAGGAGTAAGAAAAGGCAGGAGTCTTGTTTTTCAACAAGAAACATCTTCAGATGCTCTTCCAAGAAATCTTAAGCTATTTTGCAGCCACAACAGTGCATACTAATGGCGTGAGAGACATTTCAAAAAAATTACATGTGTGCAATTTTTGACAAAATAAAAGAATATCCCAAAATGAACTTTCTGTCATATTAAACAGTGCAATTAGCACTACCCGTCGGAAGAGGTCTCACATTGTAATTTGTGTTTCAGAATCATTCGCAATATCTTGTTATTGCCGTGAAGTTGAACAACAACTCAACACTGTACTATGTAAGTTACATCAAGAAATAGAGGATACATTTTATTTAGGGTTCCTAAAAATATCACTGAGAGTATAGGGTTACTTTAGATTGAAATGTTTTTACATACGCACAAATTGTGTTCTTTTGTAAGGGAAACAATGTGACGATTCTTCGTATCTTGTGTGCTTTCCATTCGAACGAAATAAACAATCTGTTGTGGCAGCGTGTAAAGCACCCTTGTGTGTTGTTAATCGAACGAATACTTTCTAAACAGGAATTCATCGTGCAGCAATGAGAAACAGCAATTCTATCCGCAGCTCTATTGAAAGCTTGGAACTCGTGCACTAAAACTTCAATAATCTCACACAGTAACTTCAAAACGAGGCGTCAAAATCCACAGTTCTATCGAATCCACTGAAACAAACCATTCTATCCCATTCTGCCTCACAATACCTCAGAGTTATGAACGGTGCGCAGCGTTGCAATTCAGATATTCCCCGAGATAAGCGGACAATCAGCGCACCTGGCGGATGGAGAGTGAGTTAGCGATCTGCGATTCCGCTTTCCGGGAGAACTCGTCAGGGTGGTTGGCGATATCCGGTTAGGATTTGCATGGCACTAGAGAGGACGCGGATACACCGTGGTGCTGAAATTGAGCTGCTGCAGAAGCGAGGGACAAAGCGAAGGTATAATTGGAGAAGCTTAGTATTTTATTTTTCATTCGAAGGAATTGAAAGGAAACATACGCATTTCTTTATTTTCTGAACTAAAAAAGTGTTTTTAAATTAATGATTTGTTTGAAAATTTTCGATGAAAATCAGTTGTAAATATTATTGAAAAATGTTCCGCAAAATACTCAGGGTCCGCATCATTATTGCAGCATGTGCTATTCTGCTTCCACTTACTGCCGGCGATTTAATTATTGAAGTTAAAGGTATTCTATATGCTGTATATACAAACTCTTATCAAACCCAGGTGCGCTTCCAAGACAGCAAAGAGGGCATTTGGACCGAGAACCCTCCTGAAATATAGGTTCAGAATGTGAAAAATTGTATTTTAAAGATTATTATAAACAATCGTGAAACTTGAATACGAATATTATCTAAGCTAACATTAATACAACATTACAGTTAATAATACATTACAATTAAGTCATATTACACACCTACTTTTAAAATTCAATTTTTAACATTGGCATTAAGTTCAAATTCAATATTTTTCATAATTTGCATTCACTTAAAAGGTTTACATGTTTCGAGAGTCTCAGGCATAAACTTGAGTAAATATACATATTGCAAGCTTTATATTTCTATTGACTGTTTTATTCCCTTATTTCTTAGTAATAAATTTAATATTGTATGAGTATTTATAGTCAAAATATTTATTGATAAAAAATTTAGTACTTATTTACTTTTTTAAATTTCTGGGCACATCTTAAATATTTTGGAGACGCCCTTGTCATCATGCTCAGAGCTTCCATCAATAACATTTCAACTTTTACACTTTCACAAGCAACACCATATCAAATTTTTTAAAATGTAACTTTTCTTCTGTAGTTACAAGTATGTTAATTTGAAAATACAAGAAACACATGTAACATGGGAAATATGTTAGGCGTCAATTTATTCACAATTTATTTAGGAAGGGCCAGAAAAAAGTTCGAGATTGACTTCAACAATTCCAAACACTTTTATGAAATGAAACGGATAGTTGGTTGGTTTTACAAGGTAATGAGGTCAACAACACGCCATCGCTGCTCCTTCCCACATACCAATAGCCAATCTGTGGAATCAAACATTTTTTAAGGAGTATAAATAATTATTGCATAAAAACAGTTTTATTGTAATTAACAAAAAGCATAACCTGCGTATCTCTCATGAAGTTCACCATCCTCGAATCCATTTTTCTTGTCGTTAGACTTGGCAGTAGAATCATCAGCCTCTATAAAAATTTAAATGAATATTTTTATTGTGCTCCCCATGAAATTCCTATATTGCATGTACTGCACTACCACACTTATCGAGAGGCCAGTCGGTATATTTTTCCATTCATTCAATGGAAAAATAAGAACCATCACAATATTTCCATTAACACATGTTAAACTTTCGGTAGACCCGCCAAAAGGGGCAGCTGGCTGGAATTGAAAACACTGACCAAACGAGGAAACGGACATTTATCAGTTGGAGATCTTGCGGTCACCGCTTCACCTGCCCAGGCGTCCGGATGCGTCCTCGCAGCCCTGTCATTTGGGAAGAATGTGGCCCGTCCTTCCTCGCCCGTCCTCGTTCCTCGTTCCTCGCTCGGGAACAGTCGCACGCCGCGATCGTGCGGAAACACATGTAATTACGCGGAATGTAGGAGGCCCAAATGAGCTTGATGTTGAAAGATAAAGAGATATCAAATCACGATTTAAAAATGTAACATGTTCATGCAAAGTGTTCTTCGAAATTGAACATTTGCAGTCATTACCAGAGACCTGAGTTGAATCAAAAACTCACCGAGCACAAGGTTTAAAGATTCTGAGCGAAGGCTTCGTAGCACTGCTAGTTTTTGGGATGGTTGGGGTCCAGTGAAATTAAAAAGAAAATTGTGGTTATGAAACATATTGTAAAATAGACAGTATAATGCAGTGCATTGTGATGAGGTGAGCGGTGCATTGCATTGTGCATTATGCACTGTAATGCAGTGCATTGTGAAAGGCTTGGCGTCGAATTTATACATTATTTTGTAACGTATTAGAATACGTTACAAAATAATGTTTGTTAGTGAATGTAGGACAATTAATGTAAAGTTCAGGTATTCTGCCACCAACTTCCCACACTGAATTGCAGGATTAATACAAAATCAAATTTAAAAATTAAATTGTGTGTTCCCCCTCACTAACAAATCTTACTGGTGAGTGATGCTTATTTTCTTCCCATTTTAAGGAAAACAGACAAATCTATTTTACACAAACCCTTCATTTTTCGACCTTAAATATTAAGTATTTTCTTCATTTCTCATTGGGAAATTCAAAAGTGAATTTTGTTTTATTATTTCTTTTACTTTTTATCAGATAACCGGAACGGAACAGCGTCTAGAAATAATATGATACAGTTATCCAGAGGAGGTTCCTAGGGATGAAGAAGGAATCTAAAAATGTTGTGTATCGTCAATATTTTCCGTTGATTAGTTCAATCAACTAAATGTTAATACTAATTTATCGATGTTACGTCTTCCAGAATCCACGCTATCTAAAACGTTTCAGATAAAATTCTCGCTCCCGAATTACACTTAAATGTGAGTATAAATTCCCTTAGTCAAAAGGTAGTGAGAAGAGCTTCTTTCAAATTGTGTCAAATAAATTAATTGACACAATTATTTCAATCAAACACAAATTGTTTGTATTCGGTTTCCTGTACAGATACGTTTTCAGTATGTAATACATACAAATTGAGTTCAGAATTCAATTTACTATTTATTTTGGTCACCAATTTTGTGGATAACCTTTTGATGCTCACTCTTGGCATTCAGATTTCACAATTCACAACGACTAGTAACTTTCCATAAGTCCAAATTTTAAACAATATTCGTCGAAAACACAACAACAAAAAAAACAGGGACGGATGAGCATGCAAAATATCTATCAAGGCGGCGCCAATTTAGTATGCACCACTTACAAACGAACGAACGTGTATAAACGTCCAGTATGTACTGACAGCGTATCAAAATGATTTTTGGGTAGATTGATTACTTCGAATTAGATTGGAAAACCACAGGATCGTTAGATCATATGAAATACAAACCGAGAACTTCTAAATGACGTATGTACGCGAATTTACACGACAATATAGTGACTGACCAGCAAAGGCTGCTCAGGGATCATCTGATGTCATTGTAGTGCCTCTGAGTGAGTGTTCAAGTTCCGACGGTACCAAGATTTTCGACATTCGCTAGAAAGCTATGTCAAATTCATCCGCTATCTGGAGGACAATTCTAGCCGTCGGCAGTTCTCATCGGTAGTTTTTTGTGGTTTCTCTGATGAGCACGAGGCGGATGCCGGAGCACTACCCAAACAAACGGGCAACGGACCGCGCGCGATCTTTCCTTGCTCTTCCTTGTCCTAACTTCACCCCTTACTTAGACACACACTTGCATGCACTGCACTACCACACTTCTCGGGAGACCAGTCGGTAGCTTAAAACGTGCTCCGGTTACGGCGCTGCCATCCTGGTGGGAGATAATTGGTTGGGGAAAACCTCGCAGGTCGAAGTGTAGGTGGGCGCCAGACCTCGCCTACCAGCAGGAGAAGACTACCGCCACCTCCCGTGATAAAACATGTACTACACTTAGAGGATTAATGACTTTAGCTGTTGACGCGCCCAAATCACTGATCAATCAATCAATAATGAATGAATGCCCCGTTTTAACCGGCTTCTGGAATACCCATTTGTCATGGCCAGACCGAAGGTAATTGGTGCCATTTAAGCCTTTTATAGTGCGTAAAGATGATTAATTCGAAATTAATAATAAGGAATTAATAATAAGGCAGAATTAAAGGATCATGCAAAAGACGAACCAAGAACATAAGTGTACACGCAAATTCAAGCGAAAGAAAATGATTGAACGCTCAGTATCCATCGGTATCTCGAACCACATATATCACGGCGAGACTGCGATTATCAATTTCCCAGTATCGCTGCGATTAAAGGTCTTTCTAGTAGATTGAAAGGGATAAAAAGCAGAATCAAGTGAAATTTCAAAACGCAAATTCAAATCATTCGAATATCGTGTACACGCAAACTCGGGCGAAACGAAATGAATGAACTCACAGTAATCAACGACATCTCGAAACGTATAGAATCTCATGGTGAGACTGTAGGTATTCACTCCCCAGTATGAAAGCATACGAAGGTCATTTAAGTAGACTGAAGGGTATAGAAAAGGTAGAATGGTGTAAGCATACCAAACACTAATCCAGAACATTGGAAGGACGAGCACACACAAATCCAGGCGAAAGAAAGTGAATGAAGGGCATGCCGCACCTGTCTCTCCGAGCGGGAGGCGAGAGAGTGGGGCATCCAGATGCCTTCGCGCAAACCCGTCATTCCCGCACCCCCTCCCCGTCGCGCGTCGGAAGGAGGCGTGGGCCGCTGTAATTGCGGCGCTGGCCGCAGCCGCTTCTTCGCTCGCCTCGGCAATTACTGCGTTACCGCGCCCGCCGCCGCGCCGAGGGTGCGCGCTGCCACCGCGATGCCAATTACGCTCTGCCCAGGTCGCGCTTGCGACGGCGCGCCTCTGGAATTCGTCACCCGGATGCTATGCCAAGTAGACGTGTTCTTTATTTATGTACTTGCTTATTTATCTATTTATTTACATTTTTACTTTTTGTTTATTTTTTATTTATTTTTTATTTATTTATTTTTTATTTATTTATTTTTATTAATTTTTATTTATTTTTATTTATGTTTATTTATTTTATTTATTTTATTTATTTTATTTATTTTATTTTATTTTATTTTATTTTATTTTATTTTATTTATTTTATTTATTTTATTTATTTTATTTATTTTATTTATTTTATTTATTTTATTTATTTTATTTATTTTATTTATTTTATTTATTTATTTGTTTATTTATTTATTTATTTATTTGTATATTTATTTCTTTATTTATCAACGGAAATAACATGTATTGTTTGGGTATTTATTTATCCCATTTGTACATACTTTGGAGTAAGAGGAAGTAGTTTTATTTAGGTATCCTGGGACCTTCGCGCCCTGCCCATTCCCGACCTGCCCGTCGTCAAAGTTGCACTTTTTGAACGAATGCACACGACCTCGGCAGCTTGCGGGGTCGGACTGTAGTGGTAAAGATTGTATATATTTCGTTCGCGATTCGGGAAGTTTTACCTCGAAGTAATGCAGTGTACTAATAATCAGCTTCAATCCACAACCACAAGGTATATATTTGTGTGTTGTATAAAAGCTACAAATTCATCGGTAACTAGTTTTATTATAAATGACTGAAACTTTTCAAACATTACGTGTTCGTCTCGTTTGTGTAAAGCTGCCGGTGGAATTACATGTTACACGCGGTGGATCAATTAACGCCCAACATGTTTTACTGACGGGAGATCCGTGGAGGCCGCGGAGAGTTTGCAGGAAGGCGAGGTCGTGGCTGATGTGCGGCCGTCGAGGCAAAAATCCAGTGGTCGTCCAGGGTCGAGGTGATGTTCCAGTTGTGTCAGCGACGTAAGCGAAGTGAGCGTGTCAGCGAAGTGGCTTTTCTGGGCCTCCAATGCCCTCCCGAGTCTACATCAGCGCTTCGAGTCGTGGCAATGCGTACAACAATCCGGTAACAGATTGACTGTAACGAAATTGGAAAATTAAAAAGCAATAGGTGCTACAGAATGGCACAGATTTTCTGGCACTTTAGTTTCTTTAATATCTTTAGTCTAGGCTAACTTTTCCGGATCTCTTCCCCACTCATACCTATCGACGACGCCTAAAATATTTTTTTTTCATTTTGTCTCAATTTTTCGGATCCCTAATAGTAGAACTGGAATATGACTTTAAGAATATTATAGAAGGGATCATAATATAGATGAAACAAGGCTCTGCATTCAAATTTGGAGGCGTTCTTGAAAAAAATGTTGTTTGAGCGTTTCTTAATATGCGCAATTTTAGCTAATTTTTACAGAAATGTTTTGAGTTTTCGAGAAAGTTTATAAAAATAATTTAAAGCACTTGTAATCACAAATGCAAAAGTGTGAAAACGTCCGCAATGTAAATATTAACGGTATGAGATATATTTAAGAAAAGAAAATACAGGTATATTTGTGCGAGTTTTGAAAAAGGAAAAGGAATACATCCCAATGTCATTCCGTGCATTTAGAAACATCTATATCAATAGTTCCAAGAAAAACTTTGGAGCCATTTTGGAGAACATGTCTTTCGAGTGATTCTGAAAATCCGCAATTTTGAGTTCATTTTAAAAGAAAGGAGTCGATTTTGATAAAATTTTGTATCAGTGCATTTACCACTATTCGCACAAAAAGCTTAAAAGAAAGGAGTCAATTTTGAGAAAATCTTGTATCATTATTTTATATTGCCTTTATTTCAGGCAAAATTATACGCTATACCCATTTTTCGAAAAACTCCACGCAAGTTAACTTTAAAGAACAGATCTCATCATTCAGAAGTAAAATATTTATCATCAATTTTATAGTTGTAGGAAGACACCGAAAATATTTGTAACCTGTACTTATCAGAGCAGCCGACCAGAATTCCCCGCGTGACAGCGACTGAATTCGACCGAGCTATGTAACTAGTATCGAAAATTCTCCACAGTCGGGACTCGAACCCTAGAACCTCCCTGTCGAAATCGCTGCAGAGAAAGCGGTAAAAATGGCTCCGAGATAACTCATCCGACCATTCATTGTGGTATTAACATCATTATCGCCACAAATTATATAATTTTTTTGTCAAGCACCTTATTTTTCTGAAAATTAATTAGAAGCGTGCGAGACCAAAAGAAAAGGCTACTCTTTGAGCTCTCACTCGTAAGTCACTTGTATGGGGATTCCCTGACGACCATCGAGGACAGCGGTTGCAGCTAATGTTGGTAATGAATGCGAAATTATTCACGGAAAGCGAGACCGAGCTCGAGCTGAATCGGCGAAGGCGAGGACCGGAAAGCTGAGCTTTCCTGGAACGTGTAATTGTTATTGGAGGCTTCCTCGGTCTTCCCTCCGGTGATTATCCTCTCTTACGCCTCGCGCTAATGTTATCCTCACGAGGAATGGATTCCAGGCGCGTTGCCTCGCTGCGAATGCGGCTACCTGAACTAATTTGCGGTGTGTAGGCGAGGTTTATAATTTCTTATGTAGTTCGTTTTCACGTGAAGATCTGCTTAAGAAAGAATATCCGTGTGATGCTCAAGGCAATCTGCAAGGTTGTTGATTTTCTTTCATTCATGCTGTAGGCCACGAATGGACTATGAAGGGATTTTAATTCTTCTGAAAGTTTCATTAATATAATTGAAAAACTCTTAAAATATTTTAAAAAGTAAATTATTTTTCGTTATCCAAAAAAAAGATGTCGATGACAATATAACAAAGTTTACTTTATACCGAAGATACGGATCTTATTTATTATTACGTTTATTTTTATTATTGTTATTATTATTATTTCTATTATCATTATCATTATTTTAAATTAATTTTAATTATACCAGTTTTATTCATTTTAATTGATATTAAACAATACCGTCTGTAAAAAGTTTTTCTTTGCGCTCTTTCGAATATTTTGATTTACATTTACCAAATTATGTATGCCATTCTTTACACTTTTCTAATTTAGTAAATGAATAGGAATTGAAATGATTGAAGGTGTTGTCATTGTCAACAATAGTATTAACAATAGTATTATGTAAATGTCAACTACAACTCACCACTGAATCAATATCAAATGAATAGAAAATCTCCTTTTATGACATTTCATACACCAGCGGTATATCTTTTAGTGCTTCACATTTCTGAATAAGAAAAACAATTTTCAATGGTCAAATCAGATGCCACCCGTATGCTATCAGTGAAAATAGATAAGTTCTCTTCTTCAATAGGTGTTTTAACCAACAAACCATGCCTACTCTCATATTTGGAAGGGACATATGGGTAACAACATCCAGGGAAAGGAAGCAAATATTCGCAGAAAATATTGGATCCATGAGTGATGACAAAACTTGTATCTAAATGGATCAAATTATAAACGAAGATATAAGAGGAATTGGGAATAAATTCCTCTTATATCTTCGTTTCTACGAGATATTTTAAAATTCTACGGAAAACTGTATGGGTCATCTGTAGCAGATGAACTCTGTAAGATTGCGTAAGTAGATATATTATTAAATAAAAAATGGAAAAGAGATTTGGGAAGACCAAGGTAGAGAGTGTCCAGCTGGACGATTTTGCTGGTAAAAATTGGCCAAATCCTTGATGATTCTGTTTCTGTTGCTGCTCATGCTGTTGATAAACTCACATATGTGTATTAACGGAGTTTAAAATGTCGTTACATAAGCACCACTCAATTCGTAATTTAGAAATAATATAACTCTCTCAATTAAACCAAACAAAACCTGGTACTATGATATTACATCTTGAATCAAAATGACACCCACCACACTTGCAACGTGCATATCATTCACCAGCCCCAAACAAACTTTCCTTGCTCTTGGAGTTTCATGCACACTCAACGCATCTGTCTGCGGAGTCCATTAAGCGTGGCTCTTCACGCCGCCAATGGCCTCTCGCATATGCCTCCGCCAGCAAACAGCTTTTTCTCCGAGCTGACATCATGACACTCAGTGACATCGCAGCTAAAAAGCAAATTTACTGCCTTCCCTCTTGACACGATGGCACTGAGAAGCATCGTCTCAAGGTTAATATGAATTCAAGAGATATTGCACGTGGCGCTTTTGTCCTATTGCTTCATTACGATGTCCTTATCGAACTAGTTTAATTAATAAGTACAAAAATGAGAAAATAATATCTTACGTAATGCCTGATGATAGTAAAAATCTGGACAGAATCTCACATTAAAATACAGTCAGTGTCAATCCTACAAAATAATTAAGTGTATTCGTTTACACAATATATTTTCACTTTAGTTCAAAAATTACAATCAAAAGATTTGTTTTTTTTTCTTTTTGCGCCAAACTCGCCCGATAAGTTGAAGAGAAGCCCACGTGACAATTCTATTACAAAGTTAACACCCGGAATTTATCTAAACATACACACACTGAAAATACTAAAGCGACGGTCACGGACAGCGAACACGAACGTCGCCCAAATTTAGAACTTCTACGCACAATCTCAAACACTAACATGCACAATCACAGGCAACTGCACAAAAAAAGTGATCAGCAGTTTTATTTAGGTATAGACTGAAAGTATGCTGGTATCAACGACCAATTTCATTTTCATTATTTCAAATACGTTTAGCATTAGAAATACAATCAATTCTTCATAGAATTATTCAGCAGCTAAATTTTCTGCGACACATGGCTGACTTGACGATCGTCAGCGCGTCAGTGAGGAATGGGGACCATCCTTGACTATTCATGACTGGTTTCAGTGCTTTTGACAAAAATAAAGAAGAGTCAGGCAGTCAATTAGAGACGTGGTCCCCAATTGCAGAAGCCACACTGCGCAAGCGTATTCGTGAACATGCGAGCTCGTTCGAGAATAAAAAGCGTGAAAATAGGTTTTAAGGACTCCCCTAATCTTGAATAAACGGACCGGACTCAACGCACTCGAAAGCCAAGGACGAGATTCGACCCTGCGATCCTACGCACCGAGTTGGTACCAACTACCAGGCATTCCGACGGCACTCCAGCATTTATACCGTATCAACCATCATCCCAACGAAACATGACCCAGGACTGGACGTGTCGTATTTTACTTGCCCACGTCCGTGCCAAGCAAGTGTCCTCTCCAAACGCCCTGCATTCCATGTCAAGCTCCCTCGACGCAACTCGCTTTCCGGCGCGGTCCCCCAGCCGTGCCGGAAGGCGGTAAGCCACTAGTTATATATTATCATCCGATTTGTTCAACCGCGCGCGGTGCGTGCCCCGGCATGCGCAGCCGGGCCGTCCACGCACCTGCACGCGGCCGTGTGTGCCCTACGCACACACGCGTGCACACGCCGCCTGTGAGGCCTGCGCTCGCCGTGATGACGAGGGTCAACGACTCGTCTGCGGACGGTGACGGAAACCCTAGACGAGGAGGGCGGTGGACCGAGGGTACAAGGGTGGGGAATGAAGGGCAGTGGGTGGGATGGGAGGGCCGAGGGCGGTGGGTAGGTGGTGTGTGGCGGTTGATGACGGTGGCCGAAGAATGCTCGGCGGCCAGTACGGACGAGTAGTAATATGAGCGGAGTGGATTGTGTTGAATGTACATGGCTTCAACTCGCTCTTTTCCAAGTGGTTAACTATTAACAGTTAACATATTGAAATCGATCCACTCTTCCCTCTTTATTTTATTATTACATTTTAATACTGAAGCCATTTTCTCCTTATTAATAATTTCAAATTTGGCTAGCTCAGATTTTATTATTGTACCCAACATAATTCACTTATCTCAGGGCCGGAATAACAATACATTCATCTTGGTGAGTCTGAAAATTATCGCTCATACGAGAACACGGCTGGTAATCATTTTTAATAATTTGGAAAAAAAACTGTTGTTGGTGGTTGTTTACTTAACATGTATACATACAACTAAATAACAAAACTTGATTCAGAATAGCATAATAATATCAACTGTAAATGGTATTTTAAGTAATTAAATATCTGTTTATTGTAACTACAAATTGTTATCTATTCTTTAACTTTATAATATTTCTCATGAGTAAAATGCTTGAATTTTGTATACTCAGTTTTGAATCTGTATTTTATTTATTCTTTAAATCATTTGAATATTTAAATTGCCATCTTTACTTTGATTTATGGGCAACTTAAACTTAATAATATTTTTAAACTAGAACATTCTTGGCCATTTACATTTTTACGTGTATATCTTTGCAATGTCTTATTTTACGTGCACTTCCTGATTTGATGCGATCAGCGATGGCGTTGTGTTAGGCACTCCACACATGTCCTCATAGCTGCGACCAAATTCCATCCATGTTCCGGCTTCCACACTTACAGTATTTGGATTTCGTCATCCTGAATACTAACTATCGCGACTTCTACAAGACCTGAATCATTTTTTATTCTAATTTCATTCTACATAACTCCATTAATTAATTGCAGGCAACTATTTAATTATTATTTTAACATCTGGTCCGTCGCGCGGTTTTACATTTGTTCTTTCGGGGAACAATTCCGTCAAATCCTACTTGCGGCTATACATCCTCCCTCACTCCAGGCTCAACACGTTCTTCCTTGAATTTTGTACAAGTTAATCTTTTTCACTCGACTGTGTATTGTTTATATTGTTTTTCAGCATTTTCAACGCTATTCTGTTCTTCTTACATAGCACAATAATAAGTTCTTTTGTCAATCCCAATAATGCTCTATCATTAAATATTTATTTATTCAATTTAATATTGAAATATATTTTCAATAATTAATGAAAATATATCTTCTTTTACTCTTTGCGACGTATACCCGCACTACGTCATGTTTCTTCTCTCATTTCCTCTTAATTATACGACCTTATCATTGTAATTCGCCATTATTTTAATTTATTTCTCATAAATATCTTCGAGATGTGACTCGTTTCATTATTATTATTATTATTATTATTATTCAATTCGATTACCTTGAATCAAAAGCTACTCTCAGACACATATTTTTTGCTCTCTGAATGGAGAGCCACAAACAAACTTTCCACCTCCCTTTCTGCCTCTGTCTTCACCGACTTCACTGTATTCTTGTGTAAGAATGTCGTATATATAACCACTCCACTCATGTGTTTATTTCATCGTGTAGAAACTTGCCGGTCAGTAGTAACAACGAATTACCAATATTGAAATTGTCGGTCTGTACTGGTACAACAGCATCTGACGGGGCCAAGGATTACCAGCGGCCAAGAAATCCCGACCAAGAAAACCTGCTATGAGTACACGGGTACGTGTGGTTAACACACACGTGTGGTTAACAACATGTGTGGTTAACACATATGTCTACGCCATATTCTGATCTTCTCAACCTGAGAAGTGAGCTTTCTCAACGTCACACAGCAACGGATGCTGGGACATTGCAAGGAAAGCGCACTTTGTAATCTGCCCCGATCGCGGTCGCGTCATGGAAAGCGAGCACACTGACCAGTTGAAATTGCCCTATGAAAGCAGGAAAAAACTTTCTTCAGTTCAAAAAATGTGTGGTGACGAGTGGTTCATTTGAAGCCCTTTTCGCCCCTACCCCTCCTCCCTGGTTGAACTCCTCACTCTTGAAGTTACTTAGGTTATAGAAATGCGATATTTGCTCCATCTTCAGTATTCTACTGGGTCCTGCAGTTGGTACTTCCTGATCGACCCACAAGTGCATCATATTCTCAGCTTCGAGTAAAATATTAAGCGTTAAAACTAAAGAAATCCTGAGAGCAAAGAATATTTAACGCAACAGATGTTTTCATAATCGTAATTGAGTACATTATAATACTATAGTCTATTCTCGTTGATGCTCAAATATGGTGTTAAACTTAGATATTTCCAATGTTCTTTGATCAGAGAGAGAGAGAGAGGGGGGGGGCGGGAGAGTGTATAACATTATCAGCCACCTGAGTCTTCTAAAACGCTTTTATTCTCTGTTGTAATGGCAACTGGATAAGCTGCTGTACAATCTGACGTAAAACTTATAAATTGTATTTATATATCATCAAAATATTGTATTATTGAACTATTGGCTTGTACATTTGTAATAAAATTCTTCGTAGTGTACACAACTCTGCGACGAAAATACGTTTTCTAGAGATGAATCATTTCCACGAAGCCGTGCAATTTTCGTGCGAGAAGAGCGTCCATAATGGCAAAGCAGGCATCCCTTGAAAGTGACGGAAGTGCCTCCCAACGCGCCTTCAACTAGGAAAAATGAAGGATGTGCTCTTGCGCCACAGCAGAAGCCAGCCCCACTTCGCCCGCGGCTTCTCATCCTCACCAGCGACGCTCGCCTCTCATTTCCGCTGCGCGGGCGTAAGGCGCCGCTAGTTAGCAGCGGCCGCCGCCGCCCCCACGTCGCCCTCATCCGCCCCACGTGGTGTGCGCCGCCCCCGCCCCCGCCCCGCCCCGCCCCGCCCCGTCCGCGCCGCGTCGGCCGCCTGGGACACCCGAGCCCTCCCGGGGATCCGGTTTCAGAGGGCGCGGCAGACACGACAGCGCGCGACCCTCCCCGCCCCCGCCCCCGCCCCCGCCCCCGCCCCCAGCTCCGGTCCGCTCTCCGCACTATCCCGATTCCACCCGCGCCTCCGTCAATCCCTTCTCCGCCTGGGCCTGAGCCCTCCCCCTCCGCCTTCACCGACTTCATGTGTGCTTGCACCCCCAACGCCATCTCCGTCTCCGCTTTTACATCCACCTCCGCTCATTCCTTCTCCTCCTGAGCCTCAACCCTCCCTGTTCTCCGACCACTCCGCCTTCACCTGCCCACTCCGACTTCATCTGTGCCCTTCACCTGCCCCTCCACCCTCAACACCATCTCCGTCTCCGCCTTCTCATTCACCTCCAAGCATTCCTTCTCTTCCTGGGCCTCAACCTTCCCTCTCCTCCGACCCCTCCGCCTTCACCGACTTCATCTGTTCCTGTACCTCCGCGTCCACCTCCAACACCATATGCGTATCCGCTTTCGCATCCACCTCCGTCTATTCCTTCTCTACCTGGTTCCCAACCCTCCCCCTCCAACGACCCCTCCGTTTCTGCCTTCGCCTTCACCAACTTCGCCTTGTCTTCGCCTCCGTTTTTGACTCGGCCTCCGCTTCGACCTCCACGTCAGTCTCCGACTCCGCATTCGCATTTGCATCCACCTCTGACCATTCCGCCTTCTCCTGGTTCCCAATCCTCCCCCTCCTCCGCCATCCCGTTTCTACCCCCGTCTTCGACTCCGCCCCCACCTCCGTCTCCGCATTTACATTCGCCTCTGCTCACACCTTCTTCTCCTGGTCCTCAATCGTTCCCTTCTCCTCCACCTCCCTTTCTGCCTCTGTCCTCACCGACTTCACCTTGTCTTTAACTCCGACTTCTCCCGCTCTTCCTACCCCTTCCTTACATCTTTCTCCTTTTTCTCCGTCTCTGCCTTCGAGTTCTCCTCCGCCTCCCCTCCGACTTCAGTATCACCACCCTCGTCTTCGTTTTCACAGACGTCACCGTCACTGCTACCGTCTCGATCTTCGCCTTTCCTTTAACCAACGTCTTGCTTCCTCTGCCGCCGTTTCGCCTTCACTTCCATTTTCATCTCTGCCTCTAGTGCCTCCCTTTCCCCTCCCTGCCTCACCCTCAATACCCGGTTTTGTCCCAGTTCTGTCCTCACTATTTGCCTTCGCCTCCGTCTCTGATCCTACCTCCGCCTCCGCTCCTATTACCTCTCTGCCCACCTCTCCCTTTCCCTCCTCTTTCCACCTTCACTATCACCACCACTGCCACTGCTCCTACCACTGTCTTCCTTTACCTTACCCACGCCTTCGACCAAGTCCCAAACCTCAGTCCCAACCTCCACTAGGACCACACAGACCGAGCTCTCCATTTTCTGCCGCAAGTCTACGTTACCACTTCATCATCCTCAAGGTCGCCACTAGGACGTTGGGTTGTTTGCTGTTTCAGCTGTTCTACACAACCACACCAGTCACCTCCTCGACTACCACGTCATCCTACTCTAATGTCTGCACGACTCAAGTTTCCCTCCGTTTCTCGATTCACTGTCACCATTATAGTTCACCCTGATGGTGGAAGTACACGATCATGATCGTCTTCAACAATCAATAGCATGCTTTACGATTGCCTTACATTGACCTAACATTAACTCTCCTGTGAGAAAGACAAGTCTTATGTGGTATTGGTTCGGGCGATGTCGATACAAAACACTTGGGGTAATACAAGTAAAAGAAGATACTAGCATTATATGCTCCAGTGATCAGGCTAATATTATAAGAGAAGGGATTAGCATCGACCGCATATCAGCAAGTGATATTGATTGGGCTTCCAAGAAGACAATTATTTCAATGCAGAAATTTTCAGTACAATTTATTACAAAAAACCATAGCAATAGCAGAAATTAGTTCCTTGTAGTACAAACATGAATTGTACTGCGATTGACCAGCAATTTTTTACTTTCTCGTATACGTACGTATATACGGAGTAATATACGCAGTACAGAGAAAGTCATGTATTGCTGCGGAAAATCGATTTCAAGATTTCAACGGAAATACACGTTTTGTAGTTCCCTGATACCAATAAAGTGTTTTTTTTCAAAACGTCCGTTCGTCTGTCCGTCTGTCTGTCCGTCCGTCCGTCTGGTGTATGTGAACAACACTAGCACCTAAACCATAGAAGGTTTTTTCCAATTTGATGGAACCCCCTGTCCATTTGGTCTGAGTCGAAGCTTTGCAATTATGAAAACCATTCATTATTTGTGGGGGTTAATTGAAGCTCTTGGAACATTTTCAAAATTCTCTCAAAAATCAAAAAAACGCCATATTGCTCTATTCTTTTGTTTTTTTTTCAAAAATTACAGAAATGTATTTTTTTGTCTTTCACATTGTTAATATTTATATTAGCATCGATTTGTTCAAATTATTATATTTATGACTGGGCTTTAAATAATGTCGTATATTGTTTCTGTAAAAGTTAAGTTTTCTGTGAAAATGAGTTCAAATTTCCGCATTTTGAGAAATGCTCAAATGCCATTTTCTCAAATATGACTCCAAATTTTTTCTTCCATCTCTTTCAAAATATAGTGCTAATTACACTGTTTAATATGACCTAAAGTTCATTTGGATGTATTCTTTTGGTTTTTTAAAAAATTACACAAATGTATTTTTTTAATACATCTCACGCCGTTAATATGCAGCGGGGCAGTGTTCCGCTGGAGGAGATAACTGGAGTGGAAAACACTCGCAAGCCGACAAGTAGATTGGCGTGAATATCACGTTCCAGTGGGGGAGTAGCGTCGCCTGGTCCGGCGCCGGTGCGTCGGGCCGCTTCGGGGAAACCCGCGCTAAGCCGGATGTAGAATGGGGGTGGAGGGCGGCGGCGCCACGCCGCGCCGGTTGGAAAAGCCCTTAGGAATCCCGGCTGGAATTTCCTTGAAAAAGGACGAGCGCGGAGGCGAGTTTAAGAGATGTCGGTTGCAGCTCTGGAAAGGCTGGCCAGCGAGCCGTATGACGCCCGCTGCTTGTAGGGTGGGGGCGAGCCGGCGGATATTTAAGGCCGACAGGCGACTCGCGGGATACGCTGGGTGTCGAAAGACGAGAGGTATCTCCAGTGCTATCATTGCACGTGATCTTCGGGTCGAAGATCGGTTTGGCGACAAGCCATGTAACTGGTGTAGTTACGGGACTCTATGTCCGACAGCTTCGCACCTCGCGTTGCTTTTTGCTGCTTCCGAAGCAGTGGTTCTGGGCGAGGCCTAGGGGACGGTCGTGGGGTTTCGCGGCTAAGAGAACTGAAAGGTTGCCAAGGGGTTAGATTTTCGTATTATAATCTTTGTACATCAATTGTAAATATTCTGTAAATATATTGTATATATCAATCAGAACAGTCGTCTGTGGTTTTCATCCTAGTACGTCACAGTCACTTGCAAGGATACAACATGCATTAAACTAATGGGACAATAGCTATAGTAGTTGACGCATACGAAATCAAAATAATTATTCAATCCAATAATGTATCAATCAACCCAGTTAGCCTGGGTGCAGAAGAATGGCAGAGAACACCTGTTGAAGTATCGCCTGGAATTAGGGTTGCGAACCCCATCCTCTACTTAGGAGGACAGCCCTTCATTGACGTCAACTGTCCTCTCTTCCTTCTTTGTATTTTAAGTAAAGTAAATTTATAGTAAATTTATAACATTTGTAGTCTTTTATCACATGACTAACATTTGCTACGTTGTATCGTTTATTGTTTAATTCAGAATAGAAAACATGAATATTCTCTTTTTGAACGCCGACACACGCATGCGTTATAAAGTCTCTGTCTAGCGCGTAAAATAAAAAAGAGACGCTCAGATCACCTTCATCTGCATTTTGTGAACAAACCTTTCACTTGAATCGCAAATGGAGAGAGGAAAGAATTAGAGCTGATTTTAGTCTAAATTAAATATTTATAAAAAGCAATGTGTTGATGCGTTTTTTTTTCGTGTTTTTTCTCCCTTATCGAGCGTTCTCTCTTTAACTCAACATTGTTGGCAACCCTACCGAGAGCTGTATCTTTCCTCCTGATTGTAGCGCTTGCAGGAGACGCACAGGTAGTGATGATAAATTTTACCAAAACATCAATACATAGATGTTTCCATACATCGCTTAAGGGTTTTCGGTGTGGATGAAAACATCGACGAGAAAACATGGATGTTAAAAACATCGATGCGATTTTGTTATCCATTTTTAATTACAGTACGTAAAAGGGATATATTTTATTGTTCGGTTACCAGCATGTTAGTAGTAGGTAAAATTCATTATCGTATGTAAAGAATAAAATTAGCAATAAAGTACATCGTGTTTTGCAATCGATTTCGTGTTTCATTGTCGATTCAGGCAGTGACACGCCTGGCGATAACAAAGAACACGAGCAGCTCCCAAACTTCCTGAGATTGCACAGGCGGAATGTGCAACGTAAACAAAGAGGATGACGCAAAACAACCATATTGCAGTGGATTGCTGCTACTCTACAACGTGCTCAAACCCCTTTTATTTATTCCCCCTTTTATTTACACCCCCCCCCCATATACCCCTATAAAATTCTTAAAAAATCCGTGTTTTAGCAACAAAATATCGATGTGAAAAAAACATCGGAAGCAAAATATCTATGTTAATATATCGATGTTTCTGGTGAAAAACATCGATGTTTTAAAAACATGCCATCCCTAGGCACAGGGTAGACGTGGCTGAGGCGTGGCGCTGGCGTCGGGAGACTGCCACACCGCGCCGGCCGGCGCGAAGTCAGACACCGTACCCGCCGGCGTCTCCGCCACCCGCGTCCCGGGAACCGCATGTGCCCCGGCCACAATTAATTAAGAGCGCCACATTTCAGAAAAGAGCTAATTCATTTCCCGCGGCAAAAAATCCTCGCGCGCCGCGCTCGGGGCAATGACGAGTGGCTTTCTTGCCGCTGAGGGCGTCAGGTTGCTATTGGGAGGGACAGCGGAGGGATTCCAGGCTGAGCCATCTCCCTCGCTGGGCCAGGGCGCTGACTGCGGGCGGGATTTAGAGTTACAGCGCCGAGTCTGGATGGAGATACATAGTGAACGGAAATCGGGCTAGACAAGAGGAAATGCTGAGAATAGGAGGTTGAATAAGGCGAGTTAAGTCCCTGTAAGAGCGTAAATATGAACTGATACATTTTCTATATTTTAAGGGTCTACACTCGATATGGGAGAAAAAACGCATCAACACATTGTTTTTTAAAAAATATTTAATTTAGACTAAAATCAGATCTATTTTTTTTCCTCTCTCCATTTGCGATTCAAGTGAAAAGATTCTTTCTCTTGATGCAGATTAAGGTAATCTGAGCGTCTCTTTTTTATTTTAGTCGCTAGACAGAGACTTATTATGCATGCGTGTGTCAGCGTTTAAGAGTAATACATTTTATTGAGGTGAGTAAAAGAGATGTCAAGAACATAAAATAAATGTGAAAAATGGAATAATAAAAATATATTATAAAACTTGAATTCCCTAAAAGAAATCTGCATTGAATAAATGCTTATCAGTCGTAAGTTGAATTACATTTGAGATTTTACTAAAATTGAATGTTTTTTCTTAAGTCTGTAATGTTTTTGTGTATTGGAATTTTATATGACGTTTATCATACGTATTGATAAGAAGAATTCTTACTTTAATATTTACTTTTAAATACTAAAGGAATATAATGTCAGCTAAGTTCAGTGCTTAAACAGGCAAAAATTTATTGGTTGTTTCCGTGCGGAATTACCATTGATATACTGAATGTCTCCTGAAACAGGTAGTTAGATTCACTAGAATACGATGGTTTAAGGTTAGTATCAGGTTATTTTCGGAATTACAATACGAGATGTGTTCAGATCTTCATTAGGAGCAATCAAAATACAGAGACGTAAAGTCATGACGTCAAAAAAACAACGGTAAAACGTAATCTCTATGTTCTTCGTAAGTAAGAAAAAAATAAGCATTTCCAACAATATTAAAAATAATGTGCGGAGGGTAGCAATGATTTCAAGCATTGAACCTCATTTATGAAGGTATTATTTTGACATTTCTAAATAATTGTATCTTTCCGCTACAAATTCCAATTCTAAAATAATAAAATGAATAATTTATTTTATCACTGAAGGGAACTTAGCCTAAGATTTTATGAAGACAAAATTGTAAACAAACTCATATTTCAACCCAGCAGTAGAGAAAGGGAGTGCGGAATCCGAAGGTCTCTGCAAAGATCGGATACAAAGCAGTCGCCACCAAATGCGACGGAGCAGGGTAGCAGGTAGACCCAAATGCGTCATCGCACGGCAGCACTTGTAGGCGACGCAACGTACCACGCCCCTTCGCGGAGGACGCCTAGGAATCAGTTAGTTAGTTAGTTAGTGCCTTATTTTACGTGGTGAGACTCGGGCCATCAGGCCCGCTCTTCCGTCTAACCACGCAAATTTCGCTACGCTCCTTTCACCACCTAGTGGAGAAAGGAGGTATTATCTTGGGCGACGAAACAGGCGGATCTTAATTTTGCTCAGAGGCTTCTTTTAGGTTTGAGGATCTTTTACATGCAGTAAATCTACTAACATGGGACAGCCGGCTTTACTTCCCCTCCGAAGGAAGGCGTACGAAAGATTTTTTCGCCCTTAAAAATCCACGGCTTCGATCGGGTTTGAACCCGCAAACTCGGGTACAACAGTCCGGTACGCCGTTATACCACCGAATCCGCCATTACACCGAATCACAGACAGAGCTACGTCAAACGCCTGCGTGGGCGTATTGTGCAGAATTCCGTGCACTGAAACCGGCTTTGGAGGCTCAAGGCATCAATTGATGTGACGGCAGTGGCTCCGAAGGGGAGGTCCTAGGGTTCGAGTCCCGACTGTGGAAGGATTTTCGGCACTAGCTACATAGCGAGGTCGAATTATGCCGCTGACCGGAGGAGAATTCTAGCGGCTGGCTCCTCTGATCGGTGGTGTTCTGTGGTTGCTCCGATCAACTCCAGGCAATGCCGGAGCACTAACAAGCAGGCCACGGGCCGCGCGCGATCTTTCCTTTCACTTCCTTTTTCCTTTCTCATCCCCTTCTTTCTCACACACGTGGATGCACTACACTACACATGCCAGGAGACCAGTCGGGAGCTTAGAGTTTGTCTCGACTAAGGTGGTGCCCCGCTGGAGAAAGACATCTGGCTGTGGAAAAACCCGCAAGCTGACGGGTAAGCCGACGTCTGATCCAGTGGAGGAAGATCACGATAATACATGCACTACACTTACGACATTAATTTTATCCGTTGATGAGTCCGGAATCACTAACAATCAATCAATCCGTGCATTGAAATCCTACTCACGTCAAACATGATGTGCGAGAGGAGGTAAGGGCAAATATTCATCGATTTTAAAAGCTTCAAATTATATATTTTCTATGAATGTATTGAACGTCTTGAAAGTGAAATTTTAAAACACCAAGTTTAAATGCCAAGTATTTCTAAAATAAAAAGTGCCAGAATGTTTTGTAAGAATATCTGTATACAGTAAATAAATAACCTGCACCCGCCCGTCCAATTCTCACGGTCCACAGTCCTTTCCGGTCAATCAACCGAGAAAAATGAGATGTAATTCGAAGTGTGTCGGTCTCCTGGTGGGGAACTGATAATTGTGTTTTAAATCCATCCTCAATATTTTAAGAAATTTCTCTGAAAAAAAAAAAAAAAAAAAAGGAATACGTGTATAGTTTCAATGCACCTACGAGTACATTGCTGAGAGACTGTTGATTACAGTACTCTTCTCAATATTTACATAAATTGAGAGAACTGCTTTATAAGATTGCCGAGAGTTAAACGCTTTTTTGTATCGAAACAAAAATTTAAAGAAATATTTTCATGGATATATTTTCATGTAACATTCTATGTCCGAAACTATAGCAGCTTGGCAACTGGAATATATTTCAAATTTATCATTATTAGAAACTTAATGTCTTATGATGGTAAAAGAAATGCAGAATTTACCATCTAAAAGGAAGCTCTAACGATGATGTTGATGTCGTGTGGTAGTTCCACCGTTGTAGTCATAATACTGAATCAAATAATTAGAAACATTACTTATTTCTTAACAGTGCATCAATGTAACCACAATAAATGGCCGGGAGAAATGACTCAGTGCATCAACTGATGTTACTGCAGCGCCTCTAACCGGGAGGTCCTAGGTTCCAGTTCTGACAGCGGCAGGATTTTCGACACTAGCTTTTCAGCTAGGTCGAATTCAGTCGCTGTCTGGAGGAGTATTCTAGCGGCCGGCTGCTCTGATCGGTAGTTTTCCGTGGTTTCTCCGATCAACACCCGGCGAATGACGGAACAGTACCCTAACAAACGGGTCACGGACTGTGCGCGATCTGTCCTTCCTCTTCCTTGACCTATCCTCTCCCCTTACACACACACTTACACTAACATGCATTACACTACCACACACGCCGTGAGTCCGGTCGGGAGCTTAGAGCTTGTCCCGACTGGGGCGGTGCCCCGCTGGTGGAAGAGTCCTGGTTAGGGGGAAACCCTGCTAGCCGACGGTAGGACGGCGCCGGATCTCGCCATCCAGCGGGGAAAGATCACCGCCACCTCCCGAGAAAAGCATGCAGTACACTCACGGGACTAAAGTCCTCGGATGTGACCGAAATCCCTAACAACCAACCAACCACAAATAGATGGAAATTCTACAGCTCTTCCGCTGAGACATCCGCTGAGACACAATCGCCGGTTCAAGGAAAGTGAGAGAATTTTACGGCGTCACGTGAAGACCGCAGCAAACGCACCACACCCAGCGTTGCAAGCGGTCGGCGAATCCCAAACAGATACATCAAACCCCGCGCCCTCATGTCCTGCATTCCGTGCTCGCGGTGCGCTCAAAGCGACAAGGCGGCAACGCGACAAAGCGACACGGCCGTTCGCGCGCGGGCGCTTGTGAGGCGTGCTGCGCAGTCTTCGCACGCGCGAGCGGCTCGTTTGAGGCGGCGAGGCGTCGGCCCAGGCGAGGCGTCGGCCGAGGCGGGGTGGAGGCGGCAGGAAACGGAGAAGTCCGTTTGTGTTTGTGCGCGCGGCAGCGAACAAATTGGTTGCTTGGTTGGTAATTCCGAGCGCGTCAACATCTTAGGTCATTAGTCCCGTAAGTGTAGTGTATGTTTTTAATCACGTAAGGTGGCGGTGATCTTCCCCCACTGGATGGCGAGATCCGGCGCCGACCTACCGGCTAGCGGGGTTTCCTCCTAACCAGGACTCTCCCACCAGCGGGGCACCGCCCCAGCCGGGACATGCTCTAAACTCCCGACCAGTCTCCTGCGCATTGTAAATATGTCAGTGCAGCGAAGTTTCAGTTATTACAATTTTCTGCGTTTCTCACTATTGAGGAGGAAGGCATAAGAGTATGTTAAAAAACTAGGACAAAGATTGTTGGAGTAGCAAAATCGAAGCCTTTAGTGCAAATATGAGGGGCAAAATAGTATGTAAAGAGTTTCTTTGAGGTGATGGAGAGATGGTGGCTAAGCCATCAAAAGCTGCTATTATTGAAATAAATAGTATTGTTGACAATGCCAACGCCTTCAATCACTTCAATTACGTAAATGTCAACTATAACTCACCACTAAACCAATACAAAGAATGTTAGGCAAATATTGAGTGCGAAACGTACCCAAATGTCCGTCTCCTAACCAAGAATACCGTAGGGGACGTAAAAATGTGAGTTAGAGGAGAAGACATGTGATAGAAACGATAAAACGATACACGGTTATCACGTTCAGGAAGATGCTGCAGACGCGAAAAGATAGATCAAGATCCTCATGACACCCAGTATTAACGTATTGGAATTCATGAAGAGAAAATATCCGTAAGGATGGTGAAAGCTAATCTTTAATAAAGGAAGAGTCGATGTTCATCACCAATGAGTCATTAGACGCTACCAATAGAAATACTACTTTTTGCTTGAGGTACAGTTTTGTGGGTCTCAATAGAAAGAATGACAGCCACTTCATTGATGCTTATATGTTGAGGAGTATAGGAAAGACATGCCACAACACAATGTCCTGGATGACAAATTTAGCGGAGATGGCAGTAACAACGTGGAATGAGTCACCCTGATATAGCCTGTTAAAAACATTTGCTTGACACGAACAGAAATTAGTAATATGAACCGAAACTAATATTCGAATTTGTTATTTGTACACAAGAAATTGAGTTTGAGCATGCGGCAAATTTTTGCATGAACTATCAGCCAACCTAGGGAAAGGACAGCCTTCCTGGTGTCTTAAAAATGTATTCAATAAGAAGCAGTTTCAAGTTATGTGAAAGAAGAGGTCTCTATTGCGATTTTATTAAAAAAAGTAACTGATGTTCAAGGGGTTTAAAAATTATTGTTTACGACCAATAAACTGTATATCATAGAGTAACTACACTTATCGTTTGTAGTAGCTCAACGTCAAGACGTATCATCAAAGTTTTAGTGTTGCTCATTTATTAAACCTCAGACGTTACAATTGAGAAGACTACATTCGCAATTTATGTAATGAAAAAGGGAAATGAAAGTAGTAAAGCAGTAGTATAGGGTATTTTTGAAGATGAGGCGCGATTGATTTTAAGGTTTGATGAGCATAGATAATCATAATATATAATCTTATGATTATATATTATAATCATAAGAACCGTGATAACTTTTCCTCTAGATATTAGTTGAAGGATATCAAAAGAAGCGAAGACAGCGATGCCAGTCCGGTGCAACCAAAGTGGATGGTGATGTCGAAGTCAAGAATAAGGCGAATGGGAAAGGAGATAGATGCGACGTGATAACTGGGTGGGGTGGGGAGATTGGAGGGGCATGGTGGGTGGGAGCGGGGCGGGCAGCAGCGAAGGTCACTTGCTGGCAACGTCCCCCCCCCTCGCCCACCCCACCAGACGCGCGCAGCCGACATCAAATCCATAATGAATGAAGTTGAAGAAGTGCGCGCCTATCATAAACCAACTTCCTGGGCGCGTGATGGATCCGCCTCCCCCCACCATCCCTCCCCTTCCCCTCCTCTCACTCCACGTGCCGCCCACGCATCGCACAATGGGCCCAAAGACAATGAAGCGCAAGCAACTGATTTTTTGGTTGATTGTTAGTGATACCGAGCGCTACTGATACCATTAGTCCCGTAAGTGTAGTCCATGTTTTTCATCGGAAAGAGGTGGTGATATTTCCCCTGCTGGATGGGGAAATCCGGCGCCGACCTACCGTCGACTAGCGAGGGTTTTCCCCTACCAGGTGTCTCCCTCCAGCAGAGCACTGTCCCAGCCGGGACAAGCTCTAAGCTCCCGACCGGTCTCCCGGCATATGTGGTAGTGTACGCATGTTAGTTGTAAGGGGTGAGGATAGGACAAGGAAGAGGTAGGAAAGATCGCGCGCGGTCCGTAGCCTGTTTGTTAAGGTACTGCCCCGGCATTCGCCTGGCGTTGATCGGAGAAACCATGGAAAATCACCGATCAGGACAGCCGGCCGCAAGAATTATCCTCCAGACAACGACTGATTCGGCCTAGCTGACACGTTAGTGTCGAATATCCTGCCACCATCGGGTCTCAAACCTAGGACCTGTCGGTCAGAGGGACTGCAGTGACATCAGTTGATGCTCTGAGACATCACTCCCGGTCAATTATTTTTTTATTGATACAGTATACCCTCATTAACGCGAATTCAAAGGGACAAAAATAATCGGAGTTCGTGTTATCTAAGTATTATAAATGTTCGTATTACCGGCATCCCTTACCGGGACCGACGTTTTGCGTTACGGCGAAATCCATGTTAAGTGAGTTTGTGCTAACGAGGGTTTACAATAGTATATAAACCGCTTTTGTGCTAAAGAACGAAGTATTTTAAAAATGAATTTTGAATATTTTTTTTATTTATGAATTTAATAAATACAGAAATAAATTAATAAAATTATATATAAATAAAAAATGAACTCATAAATACTATTCATGAATTCATTTTATTTTTATATATATTTTCAATCCTTTTTTTACCTTGTGAGACCCTTGGACTATTTGAGAAAACGCTGAGTGATTTTCGAGCGAATATTTTAATAATTTCAAAAATAGTTAATGTCGGTGTATTCGACTAGAGGTTTGTGAAGAGGAATATCTAAAACACATCTTTCCATCGTTTCTTAATCAAAACGATCCATCACGACGATGTACTATCCGAAAGTTCTTACATTCATAGTTATTCTATATTCATATGAACATTCACCTTTGTGCTGACAAAACGAAAAAAAGTATATTTTTATTTATTTATTTATTTATTTATTTATTTATTTATTTA
>BLKR01016014.1:0-39965 GCA_011170035.1 Teleogryllus occipitalis
GAAAGAAAGAAAGAACGAAAGAAAGAACGAAAGAAAGAACGAAAGAAAGAACGAAAGAAAGAACGAAAGAAAGAACGAAAGAAAGAACGAAAGAAAGAACGAAAGAAAGAACGAAAGAAAGAACGAAAGAAAGAACGAAAGAAAGAACGAAAGAAAGAACGAAAGAAAGAACGAAAGAAAGAACGAAAGAAAGAAAGAACGAAAGAAAGAAAGAACGAAAGAACGAAAGAAAGAAAGAACGAAAGAAAGAAAGAAAGAAAGAAAGAAAGAAAGAAAGAAAGAAAGAAAGAAAGAAAGAAAGAAAGAAAGAAAGAAAGAAAGAAAGAAAGAAAGAACGAAAGAAAGAAAGAAAGAAAGAAAGAAAGAAAGAAAGAAAGAAAGAAAGAAAGAAAGAAAGAAAGAAAGAAAGAAAGAAAGAAAGAAGAAAGAAAGAAAGAAAAAGAAAGAAAGAAGGAAAGAAAGAAAGAAAGAAAGAAAGAAAGAAGAACGAAAGAAAGAAAGAAAGAAAGAAAGAAAGAAAGAAAGAAAGAAAGAAAGAAAGAAAGAAAGAAAGAAAGAAAGAAAGAAAGAAAGAAAGAAAGAAAGAAAGAAAGAAAGAAAGAAAGAAAGAAAGAAAGAAAGAAAGAAAGAAAGAAAGAAAGAAAGAAAGGAAAGAAAGAAAGAAAGAAAGAAAGAAAGAAAGAAAGAAAGAAAGAAAGAAAGAAAGAAAGAAAGAAAGAAAGAAAGAAAGAAAGAAAGAAAGAAAGAAAGAAAGAAAGAAAGAAAGAAAGAAAGAAAGAAAGAAAGAAAGAAACGAATGAAAGAAACGAATGAAAGAAACGAATGAAAGAAAGGAATGAAAGAAAGGAATGAAAGAAAGGAATGAAAGAAAGGAATGAAAGAAAGGAAAGAAAGAAAGGAAAGAAAGAAACGAAAGAAAGAAACGAAAGAAAGAAACGAAACGAAAGAAAGATAAAAATAAGAAAGAAAGAAAGAAAGAAAGATAAAAACAAAGAAAGAAAGATAGTAGAAAAGAAAAGAAAGAAAGAAGGGGGCAGAGAGTTAGATCATTTAGTAATATAGTAATGTCTAAGCAAGAAATGAATGAAATATACATTTCTTTTGAGAAAAATACAAAAAGTAAGCTGAGCCGTTTCTTATCTGCTGTCAAACGAATACAAACAACAAAAACGAATACGCGGGTTTGGGCGGGCCCAGCAGCTTAAGTACAGGCTGTGGGGTGGAGAAGGAGGGTTAATGACCTGGGTGCGGTGTGCTGCGCTGTGTCACCCCCGAAGAGTGTGGTGTGAGGGTGGTGTCAAATAATAACTTAAGCAGAGGGGAGGGGTTGTAGTTTATGTTTACATTCAGTAGGTTACTATTGAGATGGATGTGGAGGTTTTCCAATGTTAATCTGGTATGATATTGATTTGCTATTTCCAGTATGTGAATGTCTGTGTGTGTATTGAATGTGTGGCCTGTCTGAAGTAAATGATTGGCAAAGTGAGATTTGCAGGTGTTGTGTTTCCAAGCGTGTATATGCTCTTTTATTCTTGTATTGAAAGTTCTGCCTGTTTGCCACGACTGCGAAGCAAAATATATTGGTCAATGTAGTGCGTAGACGACGCTTTTTTTAGAAGATCTGTGTGTTTTAGGGGATAGGATTTTTCTGAGAGAATTTTGTGTTTTGAATGAAACTTTGATACTGGCTTTGTGTATATTGTGTGCGACTTTTTCTGAAAGTCTTTCAAAATATGGTAAGCATACTTGTCTGGTGTTAGCGTTACATTAGAGAGTGTAGTGTACATTTTCAGTTTCCGTTTGTGTATTTGCGGCGTAATATGTTGTTCACAATAGGTGTTTTGTAACCGCTTGCAATAGCAATGTGTTGAATAGAGTTTAGTTCTTCCAGAAAATGAGATTTAGTGAGAGGCAGGCTTAGTAATCTGTGTAATATGAAGTGGAAGGCGGCATGTTTATGTTGAATAGGGTGTTGTGAAGAGTTGTGGATGACAGTGTCTGTGTACGTCGGTTTTCTGAAAATATTGAATGCGTGTTTGTCTGGAAACAAACCCCATATATTCCTCACTTTATAACTAAAAACAACAAAACAAATTTAAACTACAAATTAAAATACTTGTAGACTCATGAATATTCTTTTTGTGGAGTTTTATACGTATATCATACCAATACTTCCAATAAATTTCCAAATTGTGAAACTAACTCTTTTTTATATTTTCTTTCATATTCATAAAGAAAGGTTTAAAATTTATCTCGTGCCAACTCGTGGCCTTGAAGGGGCTTACTGATTTAAGCGGAGTATAACGGGAGTTCTTGCACGGGTGCGCTTGTAGATTGATGCGGAGTAATAGAAATAGACGTCATAACGTAATTGATGATCATAATCATAAAAGTAAATGAAAATATATATGAAACCTAATTGCCAGTTTTCAAAATTATATTGAAGACAACAGAAATATATATGTTTAAAGTCCTACGTGCTAATAACATGTAGCACCAAACTTATTTGTTTAGGGAAATCAATTCATCATATCATCGCAACGTAAGAACAATACCAATCCACCAACATGTACGCGTACATTATGTGTTCACAATAAATTGGCAATATACACAACCACTTAAACAAGGAGAGGTGGCTCACCGCATCAACTAATGTCACTGCAGTCCCTCTGACCGGGAGGTCCTAGGTTCGAGACCCTACACTGGCTTTTCAGCTAGCTCGAGTTCAGTCGCTGTCTGGAGGAGAATCTAGAGGCCCTGATCGGTAGTTTTCTGTAGTTTCTCCGATCAACGCCAGGCGAATGCCGGACAATACCGTAACAAACGACCCACGGATCGTGCGATCTTTCCTTGCTCTTCTTTGTTCTATCCTCACAGCATATAATCCTCATAATATAATAATGGTAATAATGATGCTAAAATGATATGAAATAAGATTGGTGATGATTGAAATGAAATAATAAATGATAACAATGCTAAAAACATAATTATCGTTATATTATGTTATGTCTTAATTCCTGTCTTTCTTATGCTTCAAATATCACTTTATCCCGTAAATTAAGGAAGTGTGAAAAATAGACTTTTTTTATTAAAAATCTGTTAATTTTTTATTAAAAATGGCAGTGGACCCCACGGTTACTTCGTGCGCACGATATGCACCCACACCAAATATTTAAAAACGACAGCACATACTTTCTCGCAATATTATACTGTTAAATGTTTAATTTATTTAAAATGCAATTAGGTGTAACCCGGTGGCAGTGAATTACATAAATAAGATAGTAAATGCCATGCAAATAATATAATAATGGTAATAATGATGCTAAAATGATATGAAATAAGATTGGTGATGATTGAAATGAAATAATAAATGATAACAATGCTAAAAACATAATTATCGTTATATTATGTTATGTCTTAATTCCTGTCTTTCTTATGCTTCAAATATCACTTTATCCCGTAAATTAAGGAAGTGTGAAAAATAGATTTTTTTATTAAAAATCTGTTAATTTTTTATTAAAAATGGCAGTGGACCCCACGGTTACTTCGTGCGCACGATATGCACCCACACCAAATATTTAAAAACGACAGCACATACTTTCTCGCAATATTATACTGTTAAATGTTTAATTTATTTAAAATGCAATTAGGTGTAACCCGGTGGCAGTGAATTACATAAATAAGATAGTAAATGTCATGCAAATAATATAAAAATGGTAATAATAATGCTAATGTGATATGAAATATGATTGGTGATTATTGAAATGAAATAATAAATGATAACAATGCTAAAAACATAATTATCGTTATATTATGTTATGTCTTAATTCGTGCTTTTCTTATACTTCAAATATCACTTTATCCCGTGAATTAAGGAAGTGTGAAAAATAGATTTTTTATTAAAAATCTATTAATTTTTTATTTTAAATGGCAGTGGACCCCACGGTGACTTCGTGCGCACGATATGTACCCACACCAAATATTTAAAAACGATAGCACTTACTTTCTCGCAATATTATAATGTTAAATTTTAAATTTATTTAAACTGCAATTGGGTGTAACCCGGTGGCAGTGAATTACATAAATAAGATAGTAAATGTCCTGCAAATAATATAATAATGGTAATAATAATGCTAAAATGATAATGAGATGCTAAAATGATAATTGATATGAAATATGATTGATGATGATTGAAATTAAATAATAAATGATAATAATAATAATGCTAAATGATAATTTTCGTTATATTATGTTAAGTCTTAATTCCTGCCTTTCTTATGCTTCAAATATCACTTTATCCCGTAAATTAAGGAAGTGTGAAATAGTTATTTTCAAATTAAGTGTGTGAAGTTTCCGTTTTTTTCATGGTCGAGATTGAGATATTTTGCCGAGAGGTCGTGGGAAAAAGTCTCAATCGAGACCATGAAAATGGCGGAAACTTTACACACGAAATATGAACAACATTTTTTCTGCAACTGCATAAAAAATATAATACAAATAGTTTCGTAAACTTGTATTGGAAAAAGAAGCCTGGTACTCCGGAAAATATAGAAATGCATTTTATAGGGCCATGATTAGTGAAGAGTATCTTAGATAACAAAAATTGAAACCGTGCAAAAAATACTTTTTTCACGGTAAGAAGATAGTTGTCTTGGCAACGATCTTTTTTTAATGGCGATTAAAAAATGACGAAGTTCACGTACTACTAGCGATGCAAAGAAGTCGTTTTTATGCAGTCGTAGAAAAAATAGATTTTTTATTGAAAATTTAAATGAAAATATATTTCTGGCATTGAATTCTGTGTATAAGATATGTGATGTATTCACGGTCACTTCGTGCGCACGATATGGACCCACACCAAATATTTAAAAATGACAGCAGTTTCTCGCAATATTATAATGTTACATTTATTTAAACTGCAATTGGGTGTAAACCGGTGGCAGTGAATTACATAAATAAGATAGTAAATGTCATGCAAATAATATAATAATGGTAATAATAATGCTAAAATGATAATGAGATGCTAAAATGATAATTGATATGAAATATGATTGATGACGATTGAAATGAAATAATAAATGATAATAATGCTAAAATCATAATTATCGTTATATTATGTTATGTCTTAATTCCTGCCTTTCTTATGCTTCAAATATCACTTTATCCCGTAAATTAAGGAAGTATGAAATATAGATTTTTTATTGAAAATTTAAATGAAAATATATTTCTGGCATTGAATTCTGTGTATAAGGTATGTGACGTATTCACGAACATATTCAATGCGTATTTTAGCTTTTAAATATTCTGTGTAACCACTATGCGAGAAAGTAAAGTAATGACGGGTTAATAAATAATACGCGGGCTTTCGCAGTTCTGTAAAGTATTTCAAGTGAATAAAATGTTACTTTATATTTGTCGACTCAGCTAGCCATCCGAGAGAATGGTTTTGTTGAAACGTAGGTAGCGTGAACAGTTTTACATTCAGGTCGAATCTGTCTATTCATGATGCTTGTGAGTATGAATGTAATGGGCTTTAACGCTGTTATCTCAGTAGAGCGAGAGTGTTTGCCTGGTTTATCGGTGAGGATGTGTGTTACAAGGTGCTACATATGAACTAGTAAGTTATCAAGACGAGATAACCCGTTTTTGTAGATGAGGGAAATGGGACGTGGAGCTCTTGTGATACACAAAATCAATAACAATTAGTCTTTTTAGAATGATATCAAGTTTAAAGACGTTTGTGAAGTTAATGGTTGAAAGTGCTACATTAAACAGATTCATTCTCCCTCCCTTCTCTCTCTCTCTCTCTCTCTCTCTCTCTCTCTCTCTCTCTCTCTCTCTCTCTCTCACACACACACACATACACACACACACAACTCATTGTCTAAATCTTCTCAAGAATTTGGAAATAATTGGCAAGAAACCTCTAAGGTGAGAAATCGAATTACTTTCCGGGCTCGAGGGCCGTGGGAAGAGGAAATCATATTTCCATACGTTTCATCTGCGGCAGACATCTTCATTGGCGAAGGGGTTGTGGACAAAGTGTCCTTCCAGACAGTTTGTTCTGCAGTCCAGCCGAGAAGGTAATGCGCCTTGCGAATTCAGCTGTGAAAGCCTACATTACTTTGTTCAAATGATAATTGTTTTACTCTATCTGAAATTACGAAATATCGAGAACCATGCCTTAAGAAAATATTTTGATGTTAATTTCATAGGTGCTTGAGAAAAGTGTCGAGTGATCAGTCTTTGTTAGAGCTCTCTAATAGCATGATTTTGCATCTTTTAGTGCTGATCCTTTGTTGTGTCGATAAATTATACCATGAGCGCTCCACAACGCAAACCGTTGTTATATCAATGATTTTTATTTTCTCGCCTTTACTAACGTAAAAAGAGAAAGTATTGTAATCGTGCGTTGGAGAACGGTGACTTTTCGCTGCAAAAACTCTTATTGCCGTGCCCTGGTAACGAAAAAGTGGATAAATTCAGTTGCTAAATATAGAAAAAAATCCTCTAACACATAGCTATAATACATGTTTTGTGGGTCCTTGATACCGAAAAAATCGATTGACGGAAAACGTCTGCCCGTCCGTCTGTTCACAACGCTAGCACAAAAACCGATTTTCTCCAAAATTTATATTTCTCAATCGTTCTGGCTGATGAAATTTGAAACTGATATTTTAATTTTAAGTGGTATTTTACACGAAATCCATCAGACATTTTCGAAATTTTCAACAAATATCCCGTTGGACATTTTTAACCACACATTTTGATTTAACTTTGTCCTCACGTAGTGTGAAGAACATATTTAAGAGAATAGTGCGGGTATAATTTTCGTTGAAATCACTGATTTTTCGATAATTACAAAAGTTCAAAAAAATTCAGCGTCTTCCTACAACTGTAATATGGAAGACAATGATTTTTAAAATAAAATCTGTTCCTTAAAGAATGATCTTGAAATAAGGTCAAGTTCAACTTTTCGAAAATATGAATAGTTTTCGTGTAATTTTGCGTGAAATATAGACAATATGTTTTCTCAAAAACCGCACCAATTTTTTTCTTTTAAGTTTCTCTACATTTGTAATAAGGGACGGTAAAAAATTATGCTAGTCCCATTTCGGGTATAGCTCAATTTTTTCAAAAATCGCAAAAAGTTAACATTGCAGAAAGTTAACAACGAGATGATTATTTACTACAAAGTCTGTTGTAAAACTCAGCTCTTTAAAGGGCATTTACAATTTTTTTGAAAAAAACTGTTTTCCTGTAATTTGCCCTTGAAATTTACAAAATCTTCGTATTTTCGAAAATTGTAAAAAAATTAACATTTCGAAACTTCAAAATGGGAAAATTGAGATTTTTATCTAAAACAAAGTGTTCTAAAATATCTGCTCATTAAAAAAGGTCATGTACATTTGTGTTTAACAACTTGTAATTTTAGCGAAATTTCTGTGCACTGGAATATGTATAATTATAGGACAGTGGTAGATAATGTGTTAACTTCAGTAATAGTTTATATGAGGATTGTCCGTAAAATGAGGTTTACAATGATTTTTCATAATGGAAAAACTTGTTTATGTGCTTTGAAATACACATCTTTGGAAAGCTTAGCGTTTTTTCTATATTGCGACATAATTACCATTGAGATCGATGCATTTTGGCATGCGGTATACCATCATCTTTATGCTCAGGTCGTACAACTCTCCGGCCGCGCCGCAAAGGTAGCTTAACACCTCTTCTTTCAACTCCTCTCCGGTTCGGAATTGAGTCCCACCCAGATGTTTCTTCTATTCAGGGAAGAGATGGTAATCACTTGGTGCTATGTTTAGGTTGTAGCGCGGGTTTGTGACAATATTTCATCCGAATTGTTTGAGAAGATCGGTTGTTACAGGGCGGTATGTGGACGAGCGTCGGTGTGATGGAAACGCATTCCCCTCGTGAGCAAGCCTATCTTCCTTTGAATTGCGCTGGTTCTTCAACGTCTCACAGTAGTGGACAGTATTGATTGTTGTACCAGCAGGCATGAGTTTCCGCAACAATTACCCCTTCCTGTTCCAACACACGCTCCCCATCACTTTGCCGGCAGGCCGTGGTTGCTTGAACTTCCGCAGTTTCAGTGATTCTGGATGTTTCTACTGACGGGATGGTTCCTTCGTTTCCGACTTCGTGTAGTGGACCCAGGTATCGTCCCCAGTAAGAACTGAATTCACGAATTCTTGGTCGTCGGTTTCATAGGCTTGAAGAAATTCGCGGCCCCATTCAAGACGCCGTTTATGATCTTTCGTAAGCATTCTTAGAACCTACCTTGCAAAAACCTTGGCTTACCCTAAATGATCTGTCAAAATTTTGTCAATGGTAGACTTGCTGACATTAGAGATGATCTTGAAAAGTTCTCGAATTGTCACTCTTCGATCTTTCAGCATTTTATTCTTCCACTTTCGCAATCGTTTTGTCCGAAACCGATGGCGGTCCGAAACGCTGTTCGTCATGGACATCTGTACGTCCGTCTTTGAATTCTCTACACCATTTCCGCCCGTGTTGTATGCTCTTACACTTTCCTTCGAAGACTTCACGCATTTGGAAATGAATGTCCCCAGACGCAGTGTTTTTTGCACACAAAAGCGAATTTCAGAGCGTAATTCGCACTGACGGGCGAAGCGAGTGGGAGCTCTATTTCTAATGGCTGCTGAGCCAAGTCTGAGCTTCGCAGACAGTTCTTCGGGGTGGTAATTGGGAGAGGAGGAATCAAGCTACACGCCAGTGTTGCCGTATCCATCCAGTGTTGCCGGATCGCGACTTCAGCATCTTGGGAACCTTATTTTACGGACAACCTTCGTATAAGGATATTATAAAACATCCGGCAAATATTTTTATGAATGTCAAGTGCAAAGTAGTGTTACGTCATTAACAAATTGTTTATTTTTTTGTTTTATGGATGTATTTAGAATTAATTGCTCAATATTTATTCCTGCGTACATTTGTGGAACATTTTCATGTAATCTTGAGCACAATCTTTCTGGCTACAAAAATTGCTATTCTTCGAGGTCAAAATGCGCGGTTGAAATATAATTTTCCCATTATAAAATATTCAATACAAGGCAGGGAAGTTGCATATTTCCCCCAAGGAAGGTAAAATAGAGTGCAAGGGAGTGAGGACCGCTCTAGTTTTCTTATATTGCGTGCGCCGCCATTTTCTCTTCTCCGCGCCCTCGCCCTCGGCTGGCGCAACCCGGGCGTCCGCGTTCCATCCATCTCTGCGGGAACCGCGTCAGACCCAATTCAATCACCTGGCGTCGGCACCAAAATTTCCCCAAAGACCCCTGACGCGGCCGGTGCGTGGTAGGGCGGGGCGTGGAGGACTGGGGTGGGAAGGGTTCGTTCTCGGCGGCAATGGGCGGGTCAGGGGGAGCAAGTCGGGAAGGGTGGGCCTAGTGGAGAAGGGAGGGCCGTGGCGGGGCGAGCGCGCGCCCGTGCCCACCTGCAGACCGCTGAAGTGGCCGGTGCGTGGTAGGGCGGGGCGTGGAGGACTGGGGTGGGAAGGGTTCGTTCTCGGCGGGAATGGGCGGGTCAGGGGGAGCAAGTCGGGAAGGAGCGGGTCCTAGTGGGGAAGGGAGGGCCGTGGCGGGGCGAGCGCGCGCCCGTGCTCACCTGCAGACCCCTGACGCGGCCGGTGCGTGGTAGGGCGGGGCGTGGAGGACTGGGGTGGGAAGGGTTCGTTCTCGGCGGGAATGGGCGGGTCAGGGGGAGCAAGTCGGGAAGGGTGGGCCTAGTGGAGAAGGGAGGGCCGTGGCGGGGCGAGCGCGCGCCCGTGCCCACCTGCAGACCGCTGAAGTGGCCGGTGCGGGGAAGGGCGGGGCGTGGAGGACTGGGGTGGGAAGGGTTCGTTCTCGGCGGGAATGGGCGGGTCAGGGGGAGTAAGTCGGGAAGGGGCGTGTCCTAGTGGGGAAGGGAGGGCCGTGGCGGGGCGAGCGCGCGCCCGTGCTCACCTGCAGACCCCTGACGCGGCCGGTGCGGGGAAGGGCGGGGCGTGGAGGACTGGGGTGGGAAGGGTTCGTTCTCGGCGGGAATGGGCGGGTCAGGGGGAGCAAGTCGGGAAGGGGCGGGTCCTAGTGGGGAAGGGAGGGCCGTGGCGGGGCGAGCGCGCGCCCGTGCTCACCTGCAGACCCCCGACGCGGCCGGTGCGGGGAAGGGCGGGGCGTGGAGGACTGGGGTGTCCTCGTGGAGAAGGGCGGTGCGCGCGCCAGTGCGCCTCACCTGCAGCGCGAAGCTGACGGCGAGCAGCGACCAGAAGAGGGCGGCGAAGACGCGGAAGACGGCCCTCCAGCGCGGGAAGGGCGCGGGCGCGGGCGCGAACCAGGCGAAGCGCAGGCGCATGCGCGGGAAGAGCGCGTCGGTGAGCGGGTGGCGGTCGAGGTGCGGCGGCATGGCGGCGGCGGCGAGGTCGGCGGCGCGCCACTCGGGGCCCTCGCCCGCCAGCGCGCCCGCCAGCGCCGACCAGTTGTTGAGCGGCGCCGCCACCCAGCGCAGCGCGAAGCCTGCCCCGCCCGCCAGCCCGCGCAGCACGCGCACCTGCGGTTGATTATTCATTGACAAAGTGACGACATTTATTTCCTTCATTCAATACATCACACTAAATAAAGAATAATCTTGTTTCCGAGAAAAAAGTCTAGCATATCTTTCTAAATACACACAGGTGTCTATCTACGAGCATGAGACTGTTTCAAACAGAGCTACCAAATTGTAATAAACAAATCCCCCAAATTATTACACAGAAACACCAACATAATGCTACAAATGGAAATGGACACGTCTTAAGAACATTTCTTTTTATAATTTGGACGTCAAATATGGCATATCTGGCGCAAACCTAATAAAAATCAAATGATTTCAATAAATAAAAACAAATTAAAAAACTAAAAAGTTTACATATAAATATGGACCTAAATAGCATAAAGCTAAAAGGAGAAGTTCATGAGAATAATTTTCACTGCGTTGGAAAATATTATTTGCCCCTGGCGTAAAAACGACCTAAAACAGAGTCTCAGAGTTAAAAGGGGACAAATATTAAAGAAGAGTAGGAAAGGAAAGAGAAGAAGAGTAACAAAGAAAGAGAAAATAAGAGAAAGAAAGAAAGAAAGAGAAGAAAGAAAGAAAGAGAAGAGAAAGAAAGAAAGAGAAGAGGGAGGAAGAAAGAAAGAGAAGAGGGAGGAAGAAAGAAAGAGAAGAGGGAGGAAGAAAGAAAGAGAAGAGGGAGGAAGAAAGAAAGAGAAGAGGGAGGATGAAAGAAAGAGGGAGGATGAAAGAAAGAGAGAGGATGAAAGAAAGAGAGAGGATGAAAGAATGAGAGAGGATGAAAGAAAGAGAGAGGATGAAAGAAAGAGAGAGGATGAAAGAAAGAGGGAGGAAGAAAGAAAGAGAGAGGATGAAAGAAAGAGAAGTGGATGAAAGAAAGATAAGTGGTTAAGAAAGAAAAAACGGGAAGAAGGAAAGAATAAGAAGAGGATGAAAAATTAAAGAAAAGAAAATAAAGAAGAAGAGAGGAAGGAGAAATGTGTATGTTTTTACAATGTTACAATAGTTACGTGTAGACAGCCAGAAGATAGTGCGCGCCATCTAGCGGCGAATCTTATTACACGGCAAATAAGTCCTCTAATATCAAATACTAGATTCGAGGGGCATTCAGAATGAAAGTTTATCTAGGGCATCAACAAAAAGTAGACATAATTTCATAAAAAACTACTGAATAGTGAATAGCACTTATTTAAATATTTTCCCACATAATGTTCACGAGAATTGGGGCATTCGTGATACCGTGGACTCAACTTTTGTACCTTGGGTGAAAGAAGTTTGCCTCCTGGTTAGGTCAACGCCCTGTCCACTAAGACCTTGCGCTCGTTTGTGTTGTCACATCTGGAAGGGAAGCGTCGAGCTGAACACACAAGTCTGGTCTGGGTAGCCACCTTCACGCGGCCACAATTTAACCGTGACAATTTTTAAATTTGCAATTGCCAATATTAATGACGTTTTGATGTTAAAAGAAAATGATTAGTTATATGGAAATTGTAATAATACACGCAGCCAGGAATGTGAAGAAAATGCGTCGTAACTTACGTAATTGTGATTCACCTAGTTACTTTTTGGAATATCTCGCATATCATTATATATATATATATATATATATATATATATATATATATATATATATATATAATAAAATGATTAATTATATACATAATTTTTGTAATATCTCGCATTATAAGATGATATAAACTAACATGTCGGGAACACGTTATTGGGAATATGAAGTAATTTAGTATGAGGTAAATTCTCGGCCATTTCGTTTACATTTTTTGATGCAATTGATGAAAAAATTCAAATATTATAATAAAAAAGTGACAATTTGTAATTTTCAATGATTTTATTTATTCTGTCAGATTCAGGTTGCTATGTTGAAGTACTTAATGTAGAAGGAGATTTAGAGTTCGTTAATATTGAAGGGAAAGCTTCTTATCTCAAATGTGCTCTCTCAGTTTCACATACAATTTTATGCCAGTTTTTTCATAGCTACATTAACATTGTCAGCTACGTGCAGTTCACATGCCTGTAATATAGTAAAGAGGTGAAGTTTTCTACTTATTAATTCCTGACTCAGGATTTGAATCTTTAGTTTCTTAATATTACATATTATTTAACTGTGCTTGCGGAATTTTCTAATTTTCTCACAAATACTCTGAACAATAAAGTTACTGTACTCTTTAAATATATCTCTTCAAGCACACGTGCTTATATCTATTATATTACCCTTCGAGATAGTCTATGTACGACAATAGTTTTAATAATTTAATAGCTATGGGAATTTAAACATTTTAAATTTTTACCCTAGTACTACGCGCACAACAGAATATTTAAAGCCCTTTTGAGTTAAATATTAAACGAGCAAAGAAAAGTATACATATTAAGCACAAGAAATTTATAACATTTGGATTTATCGTCGGCCATGTTTGCAGTACTTTTAAAAATTCACAAGCATCGATATTCACATTTTCCAACATTAGTGTGACTATCTATACCTAACTTTATACTAAACTTCACTTTAAGTAAGTATGAAGAAAGGTATTTTATAAAATGCGCTACTTTATCATAAATGTAACAGTTCATGAAATATTTAAAATGGAAAAATGATAAATTATGTTATTTTTGTAATATATTGCGAAGGTGTTTAATCACAGAGTATGGTCGTGTTGAGCCATTTTCTTCGTAGTTTTTTTTTTTTTTTTAAATTTGTTGCGTCCATTTTGACGCAACGCGTCTCGAAGACCCTTACGGGTCGTTGAGCGCTTTGCGCTGTGGAGTAATCCTCCGTTACTTTGCGCGCTTTTTGGAGTAATTCTCCATTATCACTGTCAGGTCGCGTCACGTCGCAGTCAGTTTGTCAAGAGGACCGCCAGGTAGCATCTCCGCGTACGCGCCTCCTACTACGCGCTCCTGCGTCACTACCCAGCGGCCAGAATTGGGAAGGAGTAAGGATAGGGGCAGGGTTTTAGGACACTTCACAAGGGTTGGACTAGCCCTTGTGAAGCAGCCAAACTCGTTTTGTTGGAACAAATTTCACATGAGATTCGACGGGAATCGAACCCGGACCTCAGTGGTGAAAGGCTAGCGACTTCGCTATGTGCCACGAGCGTAGCTATAGATCTGGATACGTAGTTCTGGATACTTAGCCTCATTTGCTATCAAAAACATTTGTACCTTCGATCCCATAAAATAATATTTTTTAGGAACTGGAATTGACAACCACTGCAAAACCTCATACGATTTTGCATAGCAAAAAAACGTTGAATCAATACCAAGAAAGTTAGAGATGTTGAAAACCTACGCCCCCTAGAGACATGGTAGTTGTAGTTTCTATACCTATTTGAGTACGCACTCTGATAGTGCCGTTCGCGCCAAGGTCTCAGTGGAGGAGGTGTTGCTTCGGTACAGTGTTTCTCAGCCACATGCGAACCTGCGCCACTGTGCGAGGCATAATGCTGATCGGACAGACATTTCTTGAGGCGTAAGAAAAGATCTGTATCGCTGGGGATGATGTCCTAACTACGTGATGGATGGTCATTAGGTGAGCCGTTCAGTTTGGCTCACAGCTGATTTTCTGCAGCTGTCCCGTTGGGAGGTTTCGATCACCCTATAATCCAGATATGCCCTCGCCACAATTTCCATCTTTTCTTACACTTCAAGAAATTGCTGTTCGATCAGCAATACGTATATCATAGTGGTGCAGATCCGCAAGTGGCTGAGAAACACTAAGTAATTGGCCCTTCGATGGTGCCTTTGAGACCATTCCTTACAGCATCAATTCCTACTAACCTTGTGTACAGTAAATACGTCGTTTGTCTCGTTATGTGCACAGTTATTTAGTAAGTTTATTACTTCAACCTGATTCTTACTGATTCATGCAGGTGCCTTATAAGTCTGATACATTTGTATAAAGTCGTGAGCTAAGCAGATGATTTTGACTGGCGAAGAAACATCTTACATTTTGGTGTTGAAGCCGTTTTCAAAGTGTTAATTTTACTCCTTAGTTTTCACTTTTTCTTTTCCATATTTGATGCATTTTAAACCCCTCGCTTTTGTGAATTTTATATACCCTGACATTAGTATTTATGAGATTTTTAGAATATAGGTGTGCAGAAGAACAATTATATTATATTCAGAATATATATATATATATATATATATATATATATATATATATATATTTAAGTTTCGGTTCTATTAAAAGACGTACGAATCGGACTGGACGACTTATTACGGGATGTACTGTCCGAAAGAAAATTTAGTTCATTTTAAATAAAATGTTAATTAGTAATCAAGATAATAAATTAATGGATTCAGTCTTCTAAATGTCGGAATTTATTAAAATATTTCTAAATTCAAAATACGTGCACACTTTCACTTCTCTGCTTTTCATTATCTACAATTAGAAATTGATCATAGTTTTAAACTTTCAAGGGACATTTTCGTGAAGTTCTTTCTTACGAAGAGAGAATTATTATGAACTATATTGCTGGAAGACTCGGTGTCTAAATGCATAGGGTTCAAGTTCATCTTCTAACTAGAGACCGTAGACGCAGCCTTGAAGGCGAGCTGGAGTTGACTGACGCGGACGGGAAAACTAATTTTCTCACAAACAGCCTGTGAAAAGTTAAATTAATTCCTACTAACCTGTGTGCTTTGGCAATTAATAAATAATCCCGTTACTTAACTTGGGATACTAGAAGCGAGCGTAGGAAGTTTCGCTGTCATAGCTTACCCGGGCTCAGCAGATTAGCTTCACAAACCAATCAAGCTTTATAAAATATTTAGAGGTATATTTAGTGAAAGAAAGTGTAGTAAATAAGCTGCAGAGGTGTCACACAATTTGCATCCGAAAAGATAACTTTGCCATCTCGTAAGAATTGAATTTTCACGCTGATAATTTCGTAGTTTTTAATTATGAAGGCGAAAATGTCAAAAGACTTTTGAAAACTAGTCGGAAGATTACCGAAGAGTAAGAAAACATTGTCTATATAGTCATGAGCTTACTAACTTTTGAAATTAAAACTATTTCACATTTGATGTGCAGAAATTTATTGTAAGCTCTTAATGATCCAATAATGAAATATACTGTGTTAGAAAGTCTCACGCAATTGTTTAAGTGTTTTCTTTTCGTTTTTACTAACCTGAGCTCTTAATTACTCACATTGATTTTAGAGCTCATTTGCATACTTAGTTACTTTCCTTAACGATAATTTTATTTAAGTCTCTCAATTCGTATGATCATCATTGGGTCGTTCATATTCCCTTCCCCATTTCACGTATTAATTAGTGAAACTAATAGTGAACATCGGTAAATGTCAGATGTGGGGAACGACAAATATATTTAATGAATGATATATGTGAAACTAGCCAGAGAGCACGAACTATGCAAAGAAAAACGCGAAAGCATCCACGAACGTGCAAAGCGAAAGGCTCTCGAAACGATTTTGTTGTTGCGTGACAACCCACGGTACATTTTCGTTTGTCGCTCGACATCTGCTTCCGTACTGTGACGTTCCACCTTTAACAGGGATGCAGCAATTTTTCGCTCCTCCTTATTCTTTCTGGGGAAATATTCTTAGTTCTGTTGCTCACGATGCAATCTTTCTATGGCTGTTGAGTAAATAATGTTATTGTAATTTATTTTTCTCGTTAACGTTCTTTGCGTTTACTTCTGGCGGCAATAATTCGAGTAAACGACTCGATTTTTCTCCGAGGAGTAACATTATGCGTAAAGAGCACCCCAGAACTCCTATAAAAGAAATGCTTTTTATTCCTCAGTGTGCAGTAAACAATGTTCTTAGAAACAACACTTGGCTCCGAAATATCTTCTCTACATTTATTTTCCATTTATTTCATTTGTGTTACTTGGCGTCTTAAAGTTCATACACACTTCTAAAGTAGACGAATAGTTGCCATTTATGAAATATTATGATTATATTTTAATTTTGTTAATTTTGAGATTTGCATCATTGGTTATGATGCAATTGCAGTGAGTAATTACTTACTATAAAAGCAAAAATGGACCATTAAATAATCTATTTTTTAAATACAATATTATTCATAAATGCACCGTGGCATTCATCAGTTTGTTGAAGCTGCGCCTCATCAAGTTTTCTTCTAATAGCAATTTTCAGTTCATTCAAATACATAACAACGTCGATAATGCGGATTCATTGGGACCGGGCACCTATTTGATTATTACATTTTTCGTAGTTTTAAAACAACCCAAAAAGTGTAGGCGGACGTCATCAACGTTAAAAGCTTATTAAAATCGTTCATAATTCACACGATTACAGAAATGGATCAGATGAAGAAAACCAATAATGTAGTAAAATTCTGGTAATGTAGTATTAATGTAATGCACGATTTCAATTATTGTTTTATTAACTTTCTCAACAATGTTGTACATTACATAATACATCGGAATTCAGATTCAAGATGTCTTACCAACTGTTGACACATTGTTTTGATCGATCAAAACACAAATGAAATCTAATTTACATATAAGAACAAGTCAAATTAAATTTACATTTTATTTATTACTCCTCTACATCACGACTAAAAATGTTATGAGTCAGTTAAATATAAAATCTAGTCAAGGTTGCAACCAGCTTCTTAAGGTACAGATGTAGGGACTGTGGGTGCTTCTTGTACAATACTTTGAAGTGTGCGAAGTATGTCTGCAAAATGATGTCTGTTCCAAATAAAGCAATGTCTTGTACTTCCAAGTGTTTTCAATGAACGGGTAGTTTAACCAAGTTGTAACACAAATTTTGCGGAACAAATCCGAGAGCTGCGACGACCTGCGCTTTTACTCCCCACATTCGGCTGATGTCGATTTCCAAAAGTCTTGTATTTAAGGCGTTTCTCTGCCTCCTTGGTCACGATGCAACGTTTTGACGCGACCCAGCCATATCTGCAAGAAGAAACTTTTTTCGAAATATCATTATTATTGTTATTATTACCAAATTATTGTATTATTGTAATTATTACAATTATAGTAATGACATTGTTATCAATATGTTTTTATTTGAACTGTAAAATACCATAAAATTTAAATTATTATTTTTACTTTTGTTGCATCTATGAATTGTATAATTTTCTGTACACAATCAAATTTCTATACACATACATACTCGTACACTATCATTTAATGCAATTTTTTGTCCATATGATATCTATGTAATCAACAGCCGATTTTTTACGCTCTGTTGTAAAGAACGAAAACAATAGAATGTACTACCTAAGGTGGGTGAATTTCAGTCCCCTCGGCCTCTTAATCATCACTACAGAACTACAGAATATAACTCATATTCTAGAAATAAAGTGTAATCATGAATTGTTAGTGTACAACAGCAATATCTAGTAGGTGAAAATGTTTGGTGAGCACGGCTACTCGATTCACCCAAATAAGTGAATATGCGAGTTGCATCTTTTGCGGACGGCACCGAGTAAGAAGTAGCTTCAAATACATAACACTTTCATGTTACACTTTCTCTACGTAAAATCAGTCTCTATTTGCAACTTAAATAGTCGAATAGTAGGTTATTCCCATATTGTTTCCATACGGGGTATGCAAAGGTAGGAAAGTATTGTAAAACAAGCACCAAAATAAGAAAGCAAGGAAAAAAAGAAAGAAAAAGGAAAAGAAAGAAAGAAAGCAAGAAAAATAAGAAAACAAGGGTACATGCCTTTAGAAAATTATATTTTAAAAATGGTCATGAATAAATCAGTCAGTGTAGTAATACACTTCTTGTTCTTCACATTGTCAAGTAGTTAGAATATTGATTCAATAGGATCGTTAGTTTAGTAGCTTCGGTATAATCACGATTTCACAACTTGCATAGTGTAAATTCGAAGTTAATGACAAAGCTTCTTTGAGTACCAATTTACATTTCATATTTTTATTTACGACAATAATCCAAAAAAGTATAGTTTTTCCTTGCTTTCAAAACAAAAAAACATCAACTATATTTCTGATTGATTATTCAATTCATAAATGTAGATTAGAACAAAAAAGCTATATTCTACAAAGCGGGATTTGGATCTCATTATTTTAAAATCGTGTTTCATAATTGTCAAATGTCGTTTTTAAGATCACTCTAGTTGTTTTAAGTATGCTACAATTAATTAAACGATGACAGGAATTTACTTCAATTAATTAAATGATTAAATCAAATTAAATTAAATTTGCAATACCGCTTCTCCGAGTGCATGTAATTGTATGATTCATTTATTTGCACTGTGTTTACGGACAAACGATAAAATAAAACAATTCTGCTGAACAGCGACGACCGTTTCGCGAGCTTCGTTCACATGTGAAACTACACACTCGATGCAACGACTCAGTCAAACTCAGTTACTGTCTGGAAGAGAATTCTACCAGCTCGTTGCTGTGATCCGTAGTTTTGTGTGGTTTGTCTGATTAAAACTAGGCGAACGTCAAAGCAGAACCTTAAAATGAGCCAGGGACCGCGCGCGATCATTCTTTCTCCGTCATTATCCCTTCAACTTCTATTACACACTCACACATACGTACTTGCACTATATTACCACGTACATCAGTAGAGGGCATCACAGGCACAAAAAAAATTTTAAGACCGCAGAGAACGGATGTGGGGAAATTCTCTTTCACAAATCGAACGATAAGGGATTGGAATAGATTGCCTGCAAAAGCCTTTGAACCCTTTCCTCGAAGCGTTCAACAGTTTAGGAAATTAATTTAGGGTATTTTTAAGTTTATGAGGTAGTTAACTAAGAATATTAAGTTATACAGTGAAGTGAGGTGTCGTGCAGTGTAGAGCAGAGAAATAATGAAGGAAATGTTTTTAGTGTTATAGTGATGTGAAGTGAAGAGAAATAAAGTAAGTGAAGTATAGTGCAGTGCGGTCTTTATTGTATAACACTCAGTGCGGCTTTAGATGATAGATGTTTCTTTTCTTTTTCATGTAATTTAATGTTTTAAGAATCAGCGGGTATTATATTATTAGTGTTATTGTTATTATTATCATTTTAACATTATTATTACGATTATTATATTACTTGCATGTCATTTATTACCTTATTTATGCAATTAACTGCCACCGGGTTACATCCAATTGCAGTTTACATAAATTTTATTATTTTATTATTATTATATCAGGAGATCAGTGGGAATTTTAATTATTTTTGCTCGTTGGAGGAGATACCTAGAGCGGGAAAGCACACCGCCGTTTAAGTCAGCACTGTATCTCACATTCCAACATTGAAGAATCTCCGCCACCAGCCGAGATATATTACGTGCCCTAAGTAGTTGCCGCTCAAGGTCCTGTACCTCTAGGCCGTCGTGTCCGTCGGGGGCCGCGGCGGGCGTCATGACGAAGGGCGGCCAGTCGAAGGTGGCGACGCGCAGCGCGCAGCCGCGCAGGTGCAGGGGCGGCGGAGGGAAGAGGCCATCGGAGGGGGCGTGGCCGCAGGGGGCGCGCACCACCCGCCGCACGCCCGCGTCGCAGTCGGCGCCCGGCGCCGCGCCGGCCAGCGGCTGCCACGACACGGCGACGGGCCAGGGCGGCGCCGTCATCACCACCGCCCTCGCCGCCCGCAGGCGCTCCCTCGCCCGCTCCAGCAGCGCCCTCGCCTCCGCCTCCGCCTCCGCCCCCGCCTCCGCCCCAGCCCCCGCCCCCGCCTCCGCCCCCGCCCCCGCCTCCGCCCCCGCCTCCGCTCCAGCCCCCGCCTCCGCCCCCGCCCCCGCCCCCGCCCCCGCCCCCGCCCCCGCCCCAGCCCCCGCCCCCATCTCCGCCTCCGCCTCCGCCCCCACCTCCGCCCATGCCTGCGCCTCCGCCCGCACCCCCGCCTCCGCCCCTACCCCCGCCCCTGCCCCCATCTCCGCATCCACCCACGCCTGCGCCTCCGCCCGCACCGCCTCCACCTCCGTCTGCCCCCATCTCTGCCTCTGCCCTCGCCTCCGCCCCCGCCTCCGCCTCCACCTCCGCCTCCCCCAGCCCCTCCGCCTCCGCTCCCGCCTCCGCCCCGCCCCCGCCCCCGCCTCCGCCCCCGCCTCCGCCTTCACCTCCGCTCCCACCCCCGCCTCCGCCCCCGCCCCGGCAGACCCGCTTCCTCCCCGGAGGCTGCGCCTGCAGCGAGGCGTCCGCAGGGCTCGGGGTGATGTGGCTGCCCGCGCGGTCGCCTCCGTCGCAGTGGCCGTTTGAGCATCGCAGCCGTTACTCTGCATCGATTCCGCGAACCGATCATCTTCTTCTGTAGCTGTACCTCGTTGCTGACTCTTTATTTCTCTTGTTATCTGTTCTTCCTCATTCATGTTAGTCAGTTCCGTTATATTAGTATTTTTAGAAACTTCAACTACTGCTGCGTTTTTTGTCAACCTTGTAAAAGTACCCTCTTTTGTTGCTATTACGAATTTTCGGGATTTCATTTTTTTCCCATTATTCCCTGCAACATTTGTTTCTTTTCTTTCATTTAACGTATTTTCTTTCGACTTTATTTCCTCTGTTTCTACTTTATTATTTGCCACAAAGTTGCGGTAATTACTTATTACATCATCCACTGGTTTAGCGTTCAAATATATTTCGTTTGTGCTGTCGGTCAATCTTGCAGTATTTATTGTCACCCGCTCGGGTATTTTCCCTCCTTTTAATTCGTTAACAATACTCGAAATGTCTATATTTGCTTGAGACTTGGTGAAACCTAATATATTTAAGCCACTTGCAGACTTCGAATTCAGAGTTGACATTTTGTCACAAACCGGTTCTCTGGTAACCTTTGGTGTTTCTGTAAATTTCACTCTTCTGACACAACCTTCCTGAGGCGAATCTATGTTTATTTCTATTGTCGGCTTAATTTTATTTGTCGTAACAGTTCGTGTTTCACGGAACATTCTATCCCTTTTCCTTTCTATATTAAATTTCAAATACCTCATTTTTTGGATATTATTTGTCATTCTTTTGTCTATTTTCTTTGTTCGTACTGCTTCGCTCATCTCAGATTTTGGTATTTCTTTACGTTTTCTTGGTGTTCTACGAAACTTCGTTAATCTTGCTGAATTCAATATTTGTCCATCTACTTCATCTTCATCAAACTTCGCCCTTTCTACCAAAGATGCACCTGTTCTTGTTGCAAGAGCATCTATCTGTGGATTTGCCTCATTTGCAATAATTTTGCGAGCACGGAAATTTCTATGCTCGGACGTTCCCATGCATTCATCATCGTTTGCTGTATGTCCGGTCTCACACATCACTTTGTTTGCTGTTGGTGCGTCCGTTTCACTTTCGCCGTTCTTCCCCTGGACCGCCGCAGGGGACGCGGTCGCATCCGTAGCCGCCGTCCAGTCCTCCACCGTCCCGTCCCATGCCGTCCCGTCTTCCACCGTCCCGTCCCATGCCGTCCCGTCCTCCGCCGTCCTGTGGTCCGGACTCCTGGCCTCCGCTGTCCCCTCTTCCGCCGCCTCGTCCTCCGCCGTCCGTGCGCCGCCCCGTCCTTTCCGCGAGCCGCCGGCGGAGAATTTGTCCATCACACGGGTGTCGACTTCCCAGGCCCCGCCCACGCCTATCCGATTTGAAGCACTCGCCGGGAAACTTTGGCGGAGTCTGTCGGAGGAAATACCACGCGAACGTTTCACGCTTCTTCTCCGCCGCGGTTCCTCGAATTCTGAAGCTGCGCTGCTCGATACTCTCTCGTTCTCACGACCGCCTTGCTGACTCAGAATTTGTGAATGCACTTTTGAGCTTCTTTCGGCACGGTTCATATTTAACGTCCGAAACAAAGATTTTTGAGTATTTCGTAGAAGAATTTCTATTCTAGCCGTTTCCTTTGAACGAGACTCAGCGAACACCGCGGGTTTCATTCCCGCATTTACTGCATGAGAACGTCGCGCCATTGTGTCGGTTGAAATGACTGAATTCTCGCTAGCGGCCGATCTTGCTGGAAGCTGCGTTTCCGGCGCGTCGGCTGTCCGGGCGGGGGCTCGGACGAACGTGTCCCACGGACTAATTAACTCTTCCAGTAATTCTGTCGATGTTAATGTGGGCGTGGCAGCTGTGTGCTGCTCGCTGGTCGCAACGCGCTCTGTTCCCACGCGCCGCGCGGGCGAGCTCTTCTCCCTGAGCGCGCTCCCGTGCGCTGGCTTGGCCGCCGCCTGCTCCTTGGGCGGAAAGCCGGCGGCCGCCGCCGCCGCCGGAGTTACAGCGCCGGCTGAAGCAACGGACGACGTCGCGAGGCGCGCTTTCGTGTTCCTCCGCCCCGCTCCCCCCGCCGGCCCCGCCCCCGCCGCCGCCGACCGCACCGACTGCGCGTCTAACGCGAGTGAATACGTCGCCGCTTTGCGTCCGCCGGTGGTGATGGGGGCGGCGGACACGATGGGAACAGTGGGGGTGGCGAGGGTGTCGCAGGCGATCGGGACGACGGGGACGACGGGGACGACGGGGACGACGGGGACGACGGGGACGACGGGGACGACGGGGACGACGGGGACGACGGGGACGACGGGGGCGTCGGGGGCGACGGTGATGTCTGGGGCGTCGGGGGCGACGGGGGCGTCTGGGGCGTCGGGGACGACGGGGGCGACGGGGGCGTCGGGGGCGATAGGGGCGATGGGGGCGACGGGGGCGACGAGGGCGGCTAGGGCGTCCCCAGCGACGGGGGCGACGGCCGGCAGAGGCTCCGTGTCCTGCCGCCCGCCCGCTGCCGGGCGTCCGTTTCGCTGTCCCAGGCCGACGGTTTTTTGCTCGTCGGCTGCTGCGCCTGTAACATTCAGGCAGAATTCGTAAACACGCGTTCACATCTATGTATGTAAAACGCATAGTTGTAAAAGTTTCGCGAGTTTCTTTTTACGCGCCGTTATGTCCGCGGAGTACTACACTGTGCGCGCACAAAAAAGGCCCGAGATTAGCAGCCGTGGACGTGTGCCAACCACTGGCCCCGCCCCGCTCCAGGAAGGCATCCCGGTCACGCGGCTTGTGCCTGCCTTTCGCTCCACATCACCCACTCTTCTTCATCCGAATCCCTCTCTTCACTCTTCCTTGTTGTATGCAATATCCTTCTTTTGCCCTTCCAGACTCTCTAAACGTGTTTTTCCAAATGAATCTGATTATCGCTTCCTAATTCGTTTCTTTTAGATTATAATTCCCAGATACGTATGCTCTTGAAAATTTACCTCACTATATTTTGTTTGAAATTACTCTTGCTATTCCTTACCCTCTCTGTCACTCGCTGTTCCATTCCTACATTTTATCTCATCGTCTTTTCTATCTCCTTTCTTTTCGCTTACGACGTTCGTATATTTGCTCTAGCAATTTATATTGCAATACCATTAAACACTCCTTCGCTACATCTCCACGATTTCCCCTATTTCCCGTATATATTATGTTACTCCCTTCCCTACAATTCTTTCCACAGCCTAATCACAGCATCGCTCACGTTATTCGTATTCATTGCAGGGCCCTCTGTCCGCAGTTCTTTTACTTTGCCTCTCGCAGCCCCTGTGGGGCGGGGCGGCCCGGGGCGGGGCGGGGCGGGGCGGGTCAGGGGGGCGGTTCCCCGGAGGCGGCGTCCTCTCAATTGCCCTCGTTGGACGCCTTCCCCCCCCCGCCCACTTCGCAACTCGCGCCCTGCGCGCGCGGCCGGGGCTCGAAGCGACGCCCCCTTCGCTCGCGCTGCTCTGCTCCCTCCGAGATTTTCCCCAGAATTGGCCTGCTTTTGTTCTGGCGCCGTCTTTTCTCCCCAGGCCCGAGTTCTTGCTCCTTTTGTTACGACGTGCAGGACGCTGATGATTTGCCGAGGTTGCCCTTTACTGGATAGAGGAGCAATTTTTATTGCAGTTAATTATTTACAGAGGATATTATCATGGCTCTGGCCCTGAGTTAAATTCAGTAGTGAAATGACTGTCTTAAGTATTGTCTATTAAGTCTGTAATGATAGTCTAATATGAACTAATTTTCAAATTATTGTTATAAAATACTTGGTTTTTACCTTTCTTCTTGCTTAAATATCTACTATGTACTACATAGGATTTTTATATTACAAACTCAACTGTGCGTGTTCTTTAAAATTGCGGGAATAGAATTTGTAATTTAAATGCAACCAACTTTATTATAAACGAGAAAGATTATTTCTGGATTTTATAATAAAGATATGTATTCGTTTCTCAACTAATGAATTAACTTCACTTTCACTCGCCAAAAATACATGTACGTAATATGAGATGTCAACAAATGAAAAAAAAAACACATTCAAGGAAAACGAAAACCTTGATCAATGTATAATTCTCATTTGTGTCATGATCACGTTTCCAAAAGATACGCCCAAAATAAAATTGATACTGGTCAGAAACTACCAGAAACCGTTTCTGTAGCGATACCATGAAGTCTGTTTCCGCGAGATAGAAACAAAATAAAACAGCAAATGGCTATATATTTTTGTGGAAGCTGCCAAATACACGAAAGGCCTTCTAGTAACTGTGATCACGCCAGAGAACCTGTCAAAAAGGGGCACTGCCACTCGTCTCGCCCCGAACCGCCCCGAACCACCCTGAACCGCCCCGAACCGCCCCACGCCGCCCCACGCCGCCCCGCGCCGCCCCGCGCCGCCCCGCGCCGCCCCGCGCCGCCGCCCCGCGCCGCCGCCCCGCGCCGCCACGTGGCCCTCGCATGCGCTGGATGGCACCCCTGCCGGAACTGCTGGAGCGCGCGTCCGCGCTGTCGCATTAAAACGTACGTGCAACACGCCCCGGCGCGGCGGCTGCCGCTGTACTCATTACTCTGCGTCTTTCTGGAGCGCGGGGCCCGGTCCTCCACGGTCCACCACAGCCCGCCACGGCCCGCCACGGCCCGCCACGGCCCGCCACGGCACGGCACGGTACGGCGCGCAGTCACACACAGAGCGCTGATAACAATACACTGGTGTTTGTTATTGACCTTTGAAGAATTTTACCCTTAGTTAAATATTGATTTTTATTATTGGTAATTGGTTTAATATTGGTTTTGTGGGTCACGCCAAAGTTGGAAGGCATCTGGATAAGTATCTGCATGCAATGTTTGTAAATGATTAGAGCAACAAAACATTTCTCTGAGATCTATTTTAATACTGGCACTTTGCTTTTTAAATTACACTAACATAATTTTTTAATGTATAACTTGATCATCCACAGCACCATCTTCCCGATATCCTCAGAATAAAGGATGTTCGATTGAGCAGCGAGCCTGTATGCACTGCTTCCTCAGCAGTAGGTCAGAGGCAAATCTTCTACCTTTTAAAGCATCTTTAAGTGAACCACACGTATGGTAATTAGATGTGACAAGATCTGCTTTCGATGTGCTGTAACTCTTCGAAATACTCATCTTGAAGAGCTTGTGTGGCGGAATGAGGATGCGCGTTCCTTGCTACGAAATGACGCCTTTCGACAATCAATCTTGGGGTTCTCATGTGCAATTTGCATATAGCTTGCATATAGCTTTCATTCACAGTAACACATCGTTTATTCAGAGTCAGGGCACGGACTTAATCACTTTTTAGAGGGATTTTGATGAGGCTGGACATCATGTTCTTTTCTCATCATGCACACTTGTGTGACCGCTTTTGAATGGTTCAATCAACTGGTAAACACTTCGCCAAGGAAAAATATTGCACTCTTATTGTGCTGAAAGTCTCCTAGGTATGTACATTTTTGGTACTAATTCATATCACTAGAAATGGAGTACCGAAGCCAGAGCTCTTTTAGAGCAAACAGAGGGAGGTACAGCAATGTTTCAGTCGCAACAACTCAAGCGAACATTAACTGATAACTTACCATAAGCAAAGTGAACGAAGTCATCTTACATCTTATATATATATATATATATATATATATATATATATATATATATATATATATATATATATCAGAGATTAAGTCATATACTTATATTCGAATCGGTTCAAAAATTTGAGGTTGAGATTTCAGTGAATTGTGCCATGTGTAACTTTAAGTTTTGAGGTCTAACTTAGAACATACGTCAAGAGGAAGATCTGCTAGTGCCATTCAATAGATGTTGAAGATGATCTAGATTGTGAGGAGATACTCAGTTCTGGATCAACAAATAGACCAAAAATCGTAAACTTTAGTGCGGAAAGTACCAGTACTTATGTACGGGAGCTACGGCAGTAAAATAAGGACTTAGGCCAATCTCCTTGCCCTAGCCGCCACCACACACATATCCTGGGCTATAAGACTTTCATGGGAACAATTGTAGGGGAAATAAACTATATTTTTAATGTAAAGAGTAAAAACCATTAACGTTTTCAATTTAATCCAATAATCTGTGCTCAGAGGACTGGGTAATGGAGATTTGGTACCATACTCTACTAATGCCATTGTCCTTTAATGTATTATAGCAAACAATTATAGTTTTAAATAAAATAATATTGTGTATATTCAATTAATTTTGTTTTCAGTTTTATTAGTAATTTGATTTCAGGGTTATCCTATTACAAATTGCCGAGCATATTCATGGCGCAAATAATTTCTTATAAATAGTTTACAAATAACTTCTGATAGAACAGATAGCATAAAATACGATATAAATAACACAACAAATACAAATAATGCAGTAACACAATAACAAAATAATACAGTAAAATAAGATCCAAAATAATTGAGACAACCAAACATACAAATATATACAAAACAAGCTGTATCAAGTGAGGCTTGACGCGTTACAGATATGATGTCATTCATTAGTGCTTGTGGAATTAAGCTTGAACTATTCATATATAATGAATGCCCGTTATGAATTTCAGAATTAATGAAATAAAGTAATACAGAGTTTTAGATCTTCCATAGTTTAGATTAACCAAAATATTGGGAAATAATAATGCATCATTGTGATATGGTCCTCTAAGCTCTTTATAGATTGGGCACTCACATAAAATATGATTAAGATTTTCTCCAGAATTCATATTATATACCGAGCGTTTAAGTAATTGCTTAAACCAGTTTGGAGGAAGTCTCTTATAGAATAGATTGAGCATTATTGTTCTTTAGTTTTTGAATATTATCATCAATTCTTCTGGAGCAATCTCTCTGTCTAGAATCGAATGTCTAGAGTTTATTTAGTTTGTTGTACTGGTTACTCGATGTGGGTAGATATTTTCATAGAAATATTTAATTACTTTTTTGGGAATTTTAGAAATCTTAGTTTTTTTTACTGCGTTGACAATTTCACAGTTCAGTACATCTACATAGATAGTCTCCAAGTAGGGAGTTGGTGTCTCTAGTAAATGCTGGTAGTAATCATCCTCTTTCTAGAGGCACCATTTGAGGTTCAATTCTGCTTCAAGATTATGCTCTCTCTCGACCTCTTGTGTCGACGTGTTGCTTTGCCATTGGTCTACCTTCAGTGTGTATTTCTGCAGAGACAGGGAGACGATAAGAAAAGCCGAAGTTTAGTATTGAAAAATTTGACAGCCGCATGATACCTAGTTGATTGGTTAAAATATGGTCGATAGTACTTGAGCCTTTTCCATCGACATAAATGAAATCACCTATTTCATCACATTTACTTCGCCCATTTAGCATTCAGAGGTCTAAACTTTCAAGATTCCACAACAGTTTTTGTCCGTTAGTATTTAAAGTTGCATCCAGCGAGTTGCGAGTTCCCCGACATTCTGTTCCTTACATGATGTTTTCGGAAAGCTGGTTTGAGAAACCAACACAACCGTTGAAATTACCCCCTACCATTAGTGGTCCGTTTGGTTCTTGAAGTGTCCGTTCCAGAAAATCAATGAGTATTGCTAGTCTCTCATTGAAATTTTCGTATATTAGGTAAACATTAACTAATATAGAATTTATTAAATTCTCCAAAATTGCTGAATCTACGATTGCAGATGGATTGCGTTTGTTTGGGGTGTCACCGGATCTTCCTACACCACTAGTAATGAATGCCTTATATTACTGACATTGGTAGAACATTGCTTGATTATTGGCTAAATTGTTACATTTCCTAAAAAACATTACAATATGAAAATTATCATTTACCAAGATTAAAATAAGGGAAAATTTCAGTATGCATCGCTTTCCTTCGTTTTACATTCGTATGTGTTATCGCAGTTCGAGTTTTCGTTATCTAGTCATTAAAATCACCATTCTGACATTCCCAGCGATATTTATACAACTTCTGTGTTAAATACAATGCTTTAAAAGTAAATACAATACACATCAATTATGAAAAATTCAATCTGTTCAAAACAACTTAGGAAATAAAGTTAACAATTTCTGTTGAGGAATTCTGTCTTGAATAGTTGAAATAAGGTATAGTACAAAGAAGCTTAATTGACTGAACATGGATGAGATTGAATTTAATTTAATGTAACAATTAATATATTTTTTCTTTTATTATAATTGTTATTAGAGAAAGAACTTGAAGATGGATGGAAAACAGTGGAGACAAAATGAGTTAATACGTAACTTTTCTTCTTCCCTGTGATATTATTAACACATCATCAGTACAATTCCATCGGTGTTATCTATTATTAACTCTTTAACTTGATTACTGGGTTTTCCGAGATAAAGACGTCGTAATACCTCATTACGACTTCTTCTTCGTACGGATATTTTAACGCACTACATTTTAAACGTGTACAAAGTTGCTATTATGAGAAATGAAACAGTGTATTCTTATTTCACTCTGCGTTATCATTCAGTCCAGTCACTCAACTCACTACACAATGTGTCTATTATTACTTTCTCGCTACGGAGTAGAGAGAAAGCTATGTAATGCTGCTCGAAACACGGAGAATTTTCGGCAGAAAAAATCTTCTTACAGAGTAACGAAAAAGTGAATAAATCCAGTTGCTAAATATAGAAGAAATTCTTGCACGTAGTGTAGTCAAAATTCATTTTTTGTAGGTCCTTGACTCCGAAAAATCGAATGACAGCAAAACGTCTGTCCGTCTATGAACAACACTAGCGGCTAAATCGTTCAGCCGATTTTTTTCTAAATTTGATATTCTCCAACCGAACTGGCTGGTGTCGCGGCCCCTTGAATTTCAAACCGATATTTTAATTTTGGGGGGTTCTTTAAGTCAAGCCCCTGAAACACTTTCAAAATTTAAAAAACTCATTGTTTTGAATAAATTTTGTTTTTGAATAGTGTAAAGACGTTTAAGAGAATGATGTAGATCTCTTTTTCGTTGAAAAACCTGATTTTAGGAAAATTGTCAAAATTCAAAAGTTATTCCGCGTCTTCCTACAACTAAAATATTAAAAATAGAGACCTTTTCCTTTAATGAAACCTGTTCCTTAAATATAGCTTTTGAAATATTTGAGCACTTTTTGCCTAATTTAGCTTGAAAGTGCACGCGAGAAAGTTCCTGCTGTTTTAGCACCACCAGTTTTTAAATTATCATTCATTAGGCACTATCTCACATAAACATGTATCTCTCTGGGTACGGCGTGCACTTTGTCAACCCTTATTACAGCCACGTAACTAAAACCGTGGGGTTCATTGTAAATGCCAAGAGTTACGTACTAAAAGAATTCTAAAAAGCAGTCTACACCTGAAAAACGTTTAATTGCAATCATGTGCTATACAGAGGATCTCGGAGTAAATACGACAATCTTCAATGGCATATAGAGGGATTGAAAATTACTTTTTGCCAATGAATCAATACCAGTGGGAAAAAAGTTTTATAAATTTTTACATGTGGCATTTGCCCATTACTTTTAGGCAATTCCGACTGCACAGATGTACAGCAGGTTACGATATTTCGCCACCAAGGAGATTTCTCAACTAGTGTAATTCCGTGCTTCAAAGACACAAATGTGACTTTTCTAACCTGTCCTCTTCCTAAAAGTCTGAGCAAATAAATTTCATACAATTCCGTTATATGCCATTTCCAACATGTTCATTGGCAAAAAGTGATAAATTGTGACTCCGAATCGAATGATTCGTTATTTTAGTCGTGGTATGAAGTTAACACGTGTTTTTTCTTCAAATTAAAATTTCCATAGACCAAGATAAGTGTTGAACAGTTTTTGAATTTCCCATTAAACATGTGCGGAAATTTCTCTCGTGGTGGACGCCTTTCGCTTTCGTTGCAACGTTTGCCTGTACAAGTGGAGAGGAGTGTCCTTTAAGCAGATCAGTGATTAATAGTATAAGAACAGGATGTACCAGCTATTAGTATGAACTATGAACCATAAATATACTTTGTGGTTGATACCTCCTCGATCCTTAATCACCACGGAGGAGCTGAGTGATTGATAGTTGGTAGCTGCACTCACCGCTAGGCGGCGCCAGCATGAGCAGGCGCGCGTGGGGGCTCCAGCAGGGGTGGCGCTCCAGGGCGGCGAACGCCCGCTCCTCCTCGCCCGCGCCGCCGCCCACGCGCAGCAGCGCCCCCGCCGCCCGCTCCGCCCGCTCCGCGCCCGCGGCCGGCGCCTGCCACACAACAACACTTGTACTTGCGTTTTCGTAATGTGGTAGGCCAGCTGAGGGTAGGATCTCCAAGATGGAATATGGCACGGTTGGTTGGTTAGTGATTCCGGGCGCGTCAACAGCGTTGGTCATTAGTCCCGTAAGTGTAGTGCATGTTTTTTTCTCGGGAGATGGCGGTGATCTTCCCTCGCTGGATGGCGAGATCTGGTGCCCGACCTACCGTCGGCTACTGGGGTTTCCCCCTAATCAGAACTCTCCCACCAGCGGGGCACCGCCCCAACCAGAACCAGTTCTAAGCTCCCGAAATATGTGGTAGTGCAGTGCATGTTAGTGTAAGTGTGTGTGTGTGTAAGGAGAGAGTTTAGGACAAGGAAGAAGAAGGAAAGATCACGCGCGGTCCGTGACCCGTTCGTTAGAGTACTGCTGCAGCATTCGCCTGGTGTTGATCAGAGCGGCCGGCCGCTAGAATTCTCCTCCAGACAGCGACCGAGTTCGACCTAGCTGAAAAGCCTATGTCGAAAATCCTGCCTCCGTCAGGACTCGAACCTAGGACCTCCCGGTCAGAGGCGATGCAGTCACATCAGTTGATGCCCTCAGCTACCGCTCCCGGTGAATATGGCACGGCTATTTGCTTCTTTGTCGGTCGTGCCGCTAGAGTCGCTTGATCTGCAGCACTGCTTGATACGGTCGCGATCATGCGACTGCTTGCGGCTGGAGCGAGAAAGACGCAAAATGTCGTGCCATATTCCATCTTGGAGATACTACCCTCAGATGCCACGTTAGAAAAACCCAAGTAATATACAGAGAAGTTACTCTAAGAAGGTCCCACTTTCAAAGGTCGTTAAAGAAATGAAATTCATGAAAGGCAATGTCATTCCAAGAGAGTGATGAAGACTGAAGTCATTTACAAAAAAGAGCTAACTGTAGACGAACGCACTGGCAAAATGAGTGCAGTTATGATGCCGGCAGTGGCCAAGCCGTAGCTGTTAAAGCGGCCCCTTCTTATAGTAATCTCTTTATACTACAGGGAGGCTTTCAGTTAGCAGTAGTATTCGTATATTTGTGCTGTAAAACTTCCATTTTAAACCCCGAGATCGTTGCGATGTGTGACGGTGAATGTGAATCGTGGAAAGTATCGAACAACTTACGATTATGAAATGAGCTTTTGAAAATGTAGTTCCTTCATTTCTCCATGTTCTACAGAACGTCTCGTAATTGTACCGACAGATCAAATGATGTAAAGTGCAAATAAAATAAGACTCTGATTGATAGTTGGGTGTGGAGGGAGACGGCGTTGCCACGTATTACGCGATCTATACTACGAATAAAATTACAATGTGATTGACATTTGGGTGTGGAGGGGGGCGGCGCTGCCGCCTACTGCGCGCTCTACCACGTGCTCTCAACACGAACTAGGCAGACAGAAGAAAGGAATGTTGAGAAACTCGTAACAAGTTTGTTCCCAGCATTTGTTCTTAACATTTGTAATATTTTTGTTCCTTAATGTTTGGTGACAACATTATTAAAATGTCGAAGCTCCTGATACGCTTTTCCCTAGGTTACGGCGCTAGCGTCACCACGTTACCACGAAATGTCAACCACTCTCTAAGTTTATACGGAGCTTATCACGTATATCTATTACAATCAGCTACCCCGATTAACAACAAAACAATACGCGCGACTAACTATGCTCGATTACGTATCTAATTTTAACACAAATTATCTTATTCTTGTCAGTTGTAATGCTGGATGTTCACCTGATAACTCCGAGCTATAGGGTTGATTTGTTGAACGATTTGACGTGGCAAAACTAAGCAGATGCTGATGCACATAACGAAAAACTATCTACCACTACAATTTAATCTTTAGTGTAAACTCTTACTATTGTTTGAGGAAATTTGCTGCAGTCGATTTTTCCATCGAAACTATCCCACACTTTTGTCCAAATTAAACTGCTACTTTGGGGAGAGCGATTCAAATATTTAAGCCCCTCCGAGACACGCGCTGCAGCGACGGTATCTTGAGGAGTAGAAGGGTGGGGAGGGATCATTAGCAATTAGTCGTAGGGCGGCGGCCCGAAAGTTGGAGGGGGCGAGGCGGAAAGTTCTCGCCGCCGCTGCGTTGAACCTGCCGCGGCCAACCTCTCGCCTGTCCACACGCAATTCACGCAACGTCTTCGCAATCTGAGCACCCTGACAGCGCAGGGCATTTCATTAGCGTGCCCGCAAGAAGCAAAGAAGACGGATTTTGACCAAAGGGACAATTTTAGAAGACATTAAGAATTGTTCTTCCACTCCATCCTATGTGTGCCCTACTAAAGGGATCGAGACAAGTTAGTTCCAGACCTGGAGCGGTAGTTCAGTGCATCAAGTGATGTCACTGCAGCGCTTCTGACCGCGAGGTCCTAGGTTACACTCCCCACGGCGGCAGGATTTTCGACAATAGCTTTTCAGCTAGGTCGAATTCAGTCACTGTCTGGAGGAGAATTCTAGAGGCCGGCTGCTCTGATCGGCAGTTTTACGTGGTTTCTCCGATCGACACCAGGCGAATGCCGGATCAGTACCCTAACAAACGGGCCACGCACCGCGCGCGATCTGTCGTTCTTCTTCCTTGTCCTATCCTCTCTCTTTACACACACACTTACACTAACATGCACCACACTATCACATATTCTGGTCGGGAGCTTAGAGCTTGTCTCGGCTGGGGCGGTGCCCCGCTGGTGGGAGAGTCCTGGTTAGGGGGAACCGCTACTCGACGGTAGGTCGGCGCCGGATCTCGCCATCCAGGGTGGAAGATCACCTCCATCTCCAGAGAAAAACATGCACTACACTTACGGGACCAATAACCAAATCAGTTGAAGCCCCCGGAAACAAGAAAAAATATCAATCAATCAAATGCCAGTGGTACCACTCGTTTTATATTTTTTTAGGTCGCTTTTCAACATCTTTGGTCATGGAGCGACCACTATGAGATTTGAACTCTAGGGAGAACACACACACACACACACACACACACACACACACACACACACACACTCACAAACATCCATGCCCGTGAAGCATTCGAAGACGCGACCCTTCGAGCCGTTTTTTAACTTTTTTCTGAGACATAAAAACAAAATTTTGTGAAAATGTAGACATTATTTACTTTGTGATGAGTGTGTTTCCTAATTTAAATTGTAGTTTTATGAACACCTATGTCTAGTGTTTGAATAATTATTTGGGAGAAAGGGGAATTTTAAGACTTTCATTTTGTATGTGTGAAATGTGATTAAACAAATTGCCACCTCCCTTTCACTTAAATAAATTTCATAAAAAATTAAACATTTTCTTGAAACAATTTTGTCAAAATGAGTATCAAACATTTTAAGAATATTATTACGTGCAAATTAGTATTTTTCGCTGTTCATTTGCATTATTTAGATTGCAATATTGGGAATTCTTAAACATCTGAAGCTTGATAGAGACGTACCGTAGTTACAGACTTGGCGACTGCGATTGCAAAGAGGTTCATAAACGGAACTCTTAATGGTGGAATTGCGTGCGCTTATGCAACAATTGGAATAACGCCTTGAGGAAAGAGAAAGAGAGTGAAGATAGATTGAAATGATAAGACTCTATTGTTGTTCCATGAACTCGAAATGTAAAGATAACCGATGAATGACTAAGCTTCCCAGTACGTACTACAGCTCAAAATGAATATCGGATTCTTACCAACACCAGCCTCTGCAGTTAAAATTCGTGATTGTTAATTGACACAATATCATGACTTCTTTCGAGAGTATTGACTAAGCTCACGGCCGTTCATATTTAAAGTTACTAATTAACGTCTTTCCATGTAAACATGGAAGTTTCTTTCTGTTATTAAAGCGTTTATTCTTGAAAATATCGAGGAAGAATAATCGAATATTTTAGAATTATATGATTATGATGGTATATGATTAAATATTACTATTAAAATAAACACGGTATTAAAGTTAGAGATTTTCAGAGTCAAAGTTATGTATTCGCAAAAGAAGGATGTCAATTTTATTCGTTTTCTTCACAAAACATCAAGTTTCTCCCTTCCACTTTCTCATATATTAGTATATACAAAGTATAGTATACGTACCATGGGTAAAGTTTTGTAATGCTTCGAGAACTTGATGTTGTGGTTTTGATTTTCTTTTCATTCATTTGATTTAATATTGAGCAACGTTTTGCATTTCTTAAAAGTTTCATCTTAACTGTTCTTTATTGTTCATTAGCTATTAATATCCATGATTCACTTCCACAGAACAACACTAGTGCAGCCAGTACTTAGTAGAATTTCATTCGAGTTAAATTTTCCTGTTTTTTCTAATGTTCTTTGAATTGTGCCACACAACATTTGACGTTTATTCGTTTTACATATTTTATTTTCGTATCTCACGTCACCACCTGATAGGTTAAAATAAATTTTAAAAATCTTACTTCACTTCAAAAGCACGCCTTGCCCGGAAAAAGTGACTGACATCAAACCCGACGAACTCAAGGTTGGAGTAATGGAACCAAGAAAATGTATTGGGTTCCTGTACAGCAAAACAAAATTATATACTGTGTCTAAAAAACATTCTCAAAGTCAGTTTTGTAACATAACTTTTTCATGACCATTTCAGGGGAAAATAAAACCCAAATTTCTCTGTAGTTTTTAAAGAATATTTAGATGAGTACAATAAATCAGAAAATATGCTTTTCTGCATTTTCAAAACGTCTTTTGATCTTAAAATAAAAAGCAACAATAGTATAGAGAAGTATTCAAAATCCATAAGTAATATAACTTAACGGCACTGTAGTATCCTTTAAATATTCCTCACCTACACCAGTTTTTCGTCGTGGTAACAGCACTACTTCTATTACTTCCTTTCTATTCTACTTCAATATACTTCTCATTCTTGACAGTGACCTTCACAAGTGTAAAATTATGATATTCAGTTTTTCATTAGTTCGTAGTCTTTTGACACCTATTGCAATTGTTGCAGCTCTCTTGATTGATCATAATGGTTTTATAAACAAATGTGATTTTTTTTGACATGCGAGCTATTGCGGTTACCACGACGATATTCTCTACGCTGAATATCCGTAACGTGGGCATCTACGTATGGTCGTCACACTTCAATAGTAGTTTGTTGCTGAAGATCAGATCTCTGGAATGAACTTATCATCTGCCAATTTATAAGCGCGCGAAGACAGAAAAATAGACATTTTAATTATAATTTGAATCTAATACACAAGATGATATGAAATAATATTTAGAGAACACTTTATTTAACACGATGGTTTACTTGTCATTTCTATACATTTGCTAATTTTTATAGTTTCTTTGATAAGTATACATAAAAGTATACATTTTTCATTCAGTATAATAAAAAGTATACATTTTTCAGTATTTTTAATTTTTGGCCGCTTTAATGCTTTCATCAAAGAAAGACTTTCGGAGTATCGCAGATATTTGAACTCTTCCGCGGTAGAGATTTTCAAGAAAAAAGTTGCATTCGTTTTTGAGAGAATTTGATTTGAACATTTTTAAAAATCCATTATTTTTAGTCCCTTTGTTCTAAGAATCTTTTGGAATTTTGAAAAACCATCATTGTCACACCAACCATCAAGCTATCATGTGACGATTTATGTTAAAAGTCAAATGTATCTATCTATCTATATATCTATAAAGAAGATTTTATTGGCGTAAGAGATGTTTACCAAGAAATGCATGTGTATAATTTTTCATAAATCTAGTCTTAATATCGCGTTCATGGTGTGTGTATAGTCATAATAGTGTAAATAGTCATAAATTGCGTTCATGGTGTGTTTAAATGCATTTTGCTCTACACATACAAAACGTTTAAGGCTACTAGGAGTTCCACAACAACACATACTTTCTAACATTATTTGTAACATTTGTACTTTTCGAAAATTTAGAGTGTTCAACGAATATCATACTTGCTTTATCAGAAAAGAATTGATCGGCTTGTGTGGAGATATTCCACTTAATTGACCTGCTAGAAGATTCTCCAATTGATCGACTTGCTTGAGATCCTCCATCTGATCTATTTGTTTCAGATCCTGAACTTAACCGACTTGTTTGAGATCCTTCAATTGTTCCAGGCCTCCACATAATGAACTTGCTTCAAATAATTCAGTTGCTTCAGATCCTCCAATTCACCGACTTGGTTCAGGCCATCACTTAATTGATTCGAAATGAGTAATTCACTGTATCGACTTGATTGAGATCGTCCACGTGATCTTTCTTAACTTTCTTCAAAAATTCCACTTGGTGTAGATTTTCTTGAGATCCTTCCCTTCACCTTGACATCTCTAGAATTGTTCTCAATATCATGATCCCTCCAGACGCTCAACTTAATCTTCGGTATTTTCAAAGTATTTCTTTCCATCGATTCTCTATCTGAACGTTCTTGGGATTTTCTTCTCAATGTCGACTATTTGAGATTCACAACTTGATTTTGACTTTGAGAGCCTAGGATTGATTTCGACATTCTTCGCAATCTTCCTTTGATCGTAACTGTCTCGAGATCCTTTGTTGACCGCTACTTTGAAAATCCCTCTTAAACTTGTCTTTCTTTGAGGTCCTTCATTTGATCTTTCTAGAGATCGTTCACCTGATCAACTTACTCGTGAAAACCTCATCTTGACCGTTTGGTCCAAGACTGATTTGATCGACTTTCTCTATTTTATCGACTTCTTGGAGATTCTCTGTTTGATTTGCAAAAGGTCATTGATCGAGATGATTAAATCATTTTAATACATTATTTGACAATACACTCCTGTTGATCGATGTGCTTGATGTCATCCATTAGATTGATTTCCTCTGGATAACCAGTAGTTTGGGCGGGGGGGGGGGCATAATAAGGTTTCTTACGCACACACAAAAAAGGATGGAGTAAACATCAAAGGAACCTCCCAAACTAATTTAACGGAAATTATATAGAGCAAGACAGTCTCTGCCATTTTATAGAACCAATTTTATTTATATTCTGTTCTGTGCCACTTGGTAGTAACTTTAGATCTAGCTTCTTGTTGGAATGTTGGAATGTTGGAATTTTTTCCTTGATACAAGTCACGTTTAAACGATAACTTCCAGAGTTCTTTTAGTTTTAAATTTCTCATATACGTACGTATTAAGCGAGTACTGTACGTAGTGAAGAGAAATGATGTAAATGCTGCGGAAAATCGATTTCGAGATTTCAACAGAGACAATACACGTTTTGGAGTCTCCTGATACCGAAAAAAGGTTTTTTCAAAACGTCTGTCCATCCATCCGTCTGTACGTCCGTCTACCCGTCCGTCTGTCTGTGAACATTATTAGCGACAAAACTATTCGTTGGATTTTTTCCAATATAAACATTCCCCGGTCAGTGAGATTCAGAGCTCAGCGATTTTGAATAATTTTCTTTAAGTTTTGAGGGTACATTACGTGAAGTCCGTGCAACATTTAAAAATATGGCACCAATTTTCTTTTTAATTTCTTGTCAGAATAGAGTGAATTCACTTATAGGGGTGACTTTGGTAAAATTTTCGCTAATAACTCTGAATTTTCGAAAATTGCAAACGTTTGAAAATTTTCCGGCGTCTTTCTATAACTCCAAAGATGAAGAGAGATTTTTCCTTCTAATGAAATTTGTTCTCTATAATTAGTTCTTTCACTAAGGCTATGTGCATTTTGTCTGAAATTTTAGTAGTTTTTGCGCAATATTTTGTGAAATATGAATGAATGAATGCCTTATATGTGCAATATTATGCCAAATATGTGCCATATTGCTGCACAATGCCAAATATGTGCAATATTAAAAACAAAATTTATCAAAAACGGATCCAAATTTTTTCTTTGAACTTTTGGTAGGGATAGTGCTACATGTATTGTAGAATGATTAAAGAAATAATTTAAAAAAATTAAAAATTATGTACTTTGGGCGGCGATAGATTGCAGCAGAAAGAAGGAGGGACAAGTCTGTACAGTACCAGCTCACACCAAAGAAATTAGAAAACTTTACTACGAGAAAGTCTATGCCATTCTGTAGCACCTCTAGTTCATTTATCGTAATTACTTTTATCCTTAGACATTTCTTCGAAATCGGATAATCGAATTAATGAATTCTTTCGGAAATGTTTGTTTTGTAGAGTAGGGACGTATAAAAATTATTCGTCGCTTTCAATAAATGCGCGTATTACAGAACTTGACACTCAACTTGCTGATTTCTCCACACAAAGTAACCACGATTTGTGGATTTTAAAATTCCCTGTTTTTCCAACTCTAGCTCCGCGAGCAAATCTCTCCGATCTCTCTCAGCAGAAAAAACGCGCTTCCCAAACGATTTTATTGCGCGAACTGCGCTCGAGAGAGAGAGAGAGGCGGCGGCGGCGGCGGCGGCGGCGGCGGCGGCGGCGGCGGCGGCGGCGGCGGCGGCGGCAGCGGCGGCGGCGGCGGCGTTTCGAACGGAGCGAAGCGCGAGCGCCCGCGCCGGCGGCTGCGCAGCGGCGGCGCGCAGTGGGCCTGGGCGGCCGGCGCTCACAGCGGTGGAATAAACATATAAGTAAATGAATGAATGAATGAATAAATGAATGAATACATGAATGAATAAATGAATGAATAAATGAATGAATAAATGAATGAATAAATGAATGAATAAATGAATAAATGAATGAATGAATAAATGAATGAATAGATGAACGAATGAATAAATGAACGAATGAATAAATGAATGAATGAATGAATAAATGAATGAATGAATAGATGAATAAATAGATGAGTAAATGAACAAACGAACGAATAAGTGAACGAACGAACGAATAAGTGAACGAATGGATGAATAAGTGAATGAATGACTAAGTGAGTGAATGGATGAATGACTAAGTGAATAGATGAATGACTAAGTGAATGAATGAATGAATGACTGCCTAGGTGAATGAATGAATGAAGAAGTGAATGAATGAATGAATGAATGAATGAAGAAGT
>BLKR01016015.1:0-39928 GCA_011170035.1 Teleogryllus occipitalis
GTCGCCCCCATCGTTGTTTATCTGACCATAATCATTTTAAGGTATGTGTCCCGAAAAATGTTACTTTTCTGTACGCATCCAATCAACAAACAATTCGAAAATAGTGATTTCTATGATGAGGGATAAAAAAATAACATTCTAATCTACTTCAGTGTAAACTTTACCAGCAATTTGTTGTAGAGGTTTCTCGTACTTTACCACGTGCCATGCAGTAATACATCCATGGACCCAAGATAATTGCGTGTTTTGAAGCTACTAGCACAATACGGAACCTCTTCTGGAACAAGCCGGTACAGAAAGTAAGTGCCGGTGAAAATTGGCGGGTGTGGTGTAGTTCATCTCCGGAGACGCCCTATCAGCACGCACTGCCCCCCCTCTCCAGCGTCCGCGAACACGACGCGCGGCACGGAGCCTTCAGGCCGTCGTTAGTCAAAAGGCGGGGCGAAACGGAGATACAAATCACGGCGAAAAAAGAAAAGTTCTTTTTTTCGAATTTGAATAAGGAAACCATTTCTTTTCTTCGTGTAGGCTTCACTGTACAATCCGAAGTGTAGGACAAGTGGTAAACCGTCGCGACATACAATTCAATCATTTTTACTTAGGAAAGCACCGTGCAAGATTGAGTAACTATGGGGATAGGTAGTGAGTTCCCAATGAAAACGGAATTGAAGATCCAGACGTGAAACCAGACCATCAGGGCATTTAGAGTAAACACTCGCTGAACCTAGGAATATAAATTTCACACAGCGAATATGGAATTCAAGTCGAATGCGAAAGCTTAAAAAAAAGGCCTAAACATATTCTCGTACAAGCTTTCTTATATTTTAGAAACAATATTAACGACACATTTATATAAGTTGAGATATATCATCTCTTAGAACATTTGTATTAAGATGAAAGATATTTAGCTCGTTTGCTGCAACAGTGACAATCAACAAAATGCATATTTCTTAAGAGCTTTTTTAAGAAATTACAGAATAAACACAGTGATACACTTCGACATAGCTACTATCTCGCGTAAACTTGGCAAAAAAACAACAACAAATAAACAAAAAACGAGTGTGACCAGAAACCAAACTTCAAATAGGTATTCAACTTCCTCTTACTAAATGGTTTTCCCTCAGAACCGCAACATGGAGGATGGAATAATTGTGCAGAAAGGTAGTGAGATAACAATGATTATGAATGAAAGTTGTACACAATATTCATTTGCAAATTCACAGATCCTCAAATTTACATTCATTCACAAATCTACTTGCATTATACAACTTTGAAGTTCTATTTAAGGGAATCGCGACAATTGCAGAAGTGTCCATGCCATCTCAAAGGTACTTTTGTAATGGTCCGGTCAACGCTTGAGTACATAGTTCTCATTGTTTTCGAATCGAGTGTTACGAGTTCTAAACTGTGAACTGTTCTGATCATCTCGGTGCCAAGAGTAACATTGTGATCTTAGTGTGTCCGTGTACAATTTAAGTTACATCTCGTGAAAGGTAGCGTACGCAAACTAACTCCACTGTGCAAAAATATATATTATGTGCGAAACTAAGAAGAACACCAATAATAATAATAATAATAATAACAATAATAATAATAATAATAATAACAACAAAAATAAGTGTTGGTTCCGGGTGCTCTAACTTCGGAGATAATATTAATCCCGTATGTTTGCATGTTGTCCCCAGGATTATGGCGGCGTTCCTCCATGTTGGAACGTGAGATCCGATGCCGGCATACAAATCGTCTTACCAAGTTTTCCACTTCCAGACATCTCGACCAGTCATATACCGTTCCAACCAGGACCAGCTCTAAGCATCCCGACTGGTCTTCCAACATGTGCAGAGCGCAGAGCATGTAGTAAGTATACCAATGCCCGTAATAGGATAAGGATAAGGATAAGGAAGAAAAGATCGTGATCGGTCAGTGATCATTTTGTTATGGTACTGCTCCGGCATCCGTCTGTTATTAATCGCAGAAATCACGAAAAAACTATCGATCAGAGCAGTCGGCAGTTAGAATTATCGTCCGGACCCTAGTTATATAGCTCAGATGAATTCAACCAGTGTCGAAAATCGACCATCGTTGGGACTCGAACCCAATAACCTCTTAGTAACCGATGCAAAGGCAACTGAGTCGCCGCTGAGCTATCTCATCCGGGCCTAATAATAATAATAATAATAATAATAATAATAATAATAATAATAATAATAATAATAATAATGATAATATTAATAATAATAATGACGATGATAGTGATGATAGACTCTCAGGTCATTCAAAAAACTGGGAAGTACAATACATTACTTTATTGGGAACAGTTAACATTTTGCGCAAAGTTTTGTAGAGGCACCGACAGACCGCAGGTCTGCTCCTTAGGAAGGTGGTTGCAAGTCGGAGTAGATTTTATAACCAACCGACTCATAACATCTTTAGTCGTGAACAGTAAATATTACTTCATCACTTCAATCTTTATGTATCATCGTGTACCTTCCACAAAAATACTTTCTGGAACAAACTGGTACAAATTACTCACGACGAGAGAGATTCAGGGGGTGTTGTGTCTCGGTCCCCGCGTCGTCCGTCTACCTCACGCATCTCGTACCTTGCCGGCACCCCTCATCCTCTCACGCTTTCATTGTAACTTGTTGTTGCATCTCCCCCCTGCACGGAGCTCGCTTTCTGGCCGCCGTTTCGGCAAGGGCGGGGCGCGGAAGGCGGGATACAAATCGGGGGTGTTTGCCTCGTTTCGCGCCTCCTGGCATTTCCTCGATTTCCCCGCAGGCGCGGGGCTAGCGCCGAGGGAAAGTGCGTGCATGGCGGCAACGTAGCGTGAGGTCGCGGAGGCAAGGGAGACCGAGCCTAAATAAGAAACAAATACGAGTATATGGAAGTCAATGCTCCACTATACGAGTAAACACTGCGAGTAGAGCGAGTAAGCAAATGTGAGGAGAGGAATCTCATCTGACAATGAGCTATGAAGTAACGTAGTTGCATTATATGTGGATTACTGGCAGTGAGTTGTTGATTCTGACACCAGATGAATATTATTCCTACGATATGAGCTGTAATTATAATGGTCTCTGTTGTATGGAAATATATTCCCCACTCAAGTTTGTCCGTTTTGACAAAAAACAACAACAGATTTCTAAATAAATAGACAATGCAGTGGGAGGATTCCAAGCTCAATGAAGAGAAGCTTGGAGGAAAACGCGAAAACTCCATATTTTCGAAAAATTGTAAATGGACTTATTTCAAGATCTGTCTAAAAAAAAGATTTTATTACAAAAAAAACTCTGTCTTCAATATTATAGTTGCAGGAAGACGCCGTAAAAATGGAACTTTTGCAGTTTTCGAAAAATCACGGATTTCAACGAAAATTAGACCTGTGCCTTTCTGTAAAGCGTTCTGTACGCCATTCAACGACAAAGTTAAATCAAAACATTTGGAGCCATTTGTGAGAAACTTTTGAAAATGTTATTGTGGCTTCATGTAAAGTACATCTCAAAATTAAAATATCTGATTCAAACTCACACGCCCCTGAGTTCTTAATGGAGAAAGAGTATTCATTGTATTCCGAGGCCAACTAAATTGATACTTATGCCGCAAAAATTAGAAAAATTCAGATGGACTCATGTTTTCCATTTTCTATAACTGGATGATTTTCTCATGTTATTTGATATTTTTTTTGCTTATACTTTTATATGTTTTCGGGTCATTAGATTTGTTTCGAAGACTCAGTTGTTCGAATATTATTCATTTGAATGACTAATGAATACAGTTACTTTACCTATTAGTTAAGTTTGTTATTAATTTTCATTTTGAAAAAATCCTGTGATTTTTTTGGCGTTAGTGTTGAACACAGACGGACGCAGGGACGGACGTTTCGAAAAAAAAAACACTCTTTCTGTACTAGGTGATTTCAAAGTGTGTATTTCCGTTAAAATATCGACATCGATTTTTGCACTATTACATTTTTTTGACACATTACACGTTTTCTATACTACAAGGAAGTAAAAATAGAGTAACTTTAGCGTAAACACGCTACTGCAGTCTCATTTTTTACTAGGGCTCTTCAGCGGTTGCACAATTCTAATTCAAACAATCTTTTTCGAGCTTGAAAGCGTCATATGAAATGAGCACTCTTTCGCAAAAAAGTTACAATCCTAGTTCACCGTTAAGTATAATAGCTGATGCTACCACTGCTACTATTGTTTAACGGCTTTCTCGTGTCACCACCGAGCCCATTTGAAACGATAGTGAGAGCATTCCATGAAGCAGCGCTGTTACGTGTGAGGTGGCGACAAAAAGAAACATGTTGCCGGGCGTGGAGCGCGAATGCGTGTAGTCGCTACACGCAAATATGTGAACCGGTGCACGGCCGTGTGCCAAACAATATGCTGCTTTTCCGGAGGTATGGTGTCAAGAAATACTTGAACAGTGGAATCTGATAATTCTTTTCTTGTCGGATCTAAGTTTTAGTCTAATATTTCGTTTATAATATGCACAAATATTCAAAGATACGTTCTACAAAAAAGTTCCGAGAAAGAATAATGTATCAAAATATTCAGCTATAATTATTCCTGTGATTATTAAGTCCAGATTTCTTAAGATATTTGTCTGCAGAAAAACTGCTGTGACAACTTCTTCTCTTCTACCAGTTCAAGAACCCAAAATGCTCTGTCCAGAAATTGCAATCAAGAATAATTCAAATAAGCAATATTAAGAATAATTCAATAAAGCAAAACTTCCCCTCTACTGTGACTTAATCGATTTGGGGAAAAATGTTTGTCTTTCATCATAAACTTAATGTGTGGTGAAATAAGTACTGGCAGTAACATAATTTAAAATCATTTATTTAATTAATATTATTTTAAATATGATTTACGACAGTGAATATAAAACTGTTTTGAAACAGCTACGTGACAAAGAATGAAAACGTTCCTTGTCTTGGAGATTATGGAGAACATAATTCCATAATTGAAAATTTTACAAAATGTTCAATTTTCGTGTCTTGATGTCTGAAAATGAATACTCCTCCTGTACCTTTTGTCTCACAGCTCTCTGTAAATTGCAAAAATACTTGTTATTACACGGTTAATCAAAGAAGAAAAAAGGTTAGCAACAGAAACTTAGAAGTTTACTATGTACCCGTATTTGGAGAATGATTCTTAGTTCCATTCCTAAGTAGATGACATTAAGAAATACTTATGTATTAATGAGTTTATTTACATGGAGAATTGATGTTTCAAGAAGAGGAATTCATATTACTCGATGCATAGTTTCTTTTTCCGTTGACAAGAGGTTACTCTATATACCTGGGTGTTCTTTCAGTTCTAGTAACAAAGCTTCCTGAGGTTCTGAGAAAAATTCGTTTGTTTTAAATACGTTTCAGTAAGTCAGCATTAATGCATATTCTAGTAGTTTAAAATTTAAATCAAACTACGAAATTATACAAAAATAGGATTAAAATGATCTAACATATAGCAAAATTGAACGTAAAAAGATCATCAACCAACAAAATGTTGGAGTTAGAATCAATTATCAAACACTTGACATCTTTCTGTGTTTTTTTTGCATCCTAGAACTCATAGGTTCTAGGATATACAGCTGAGTACAGAAGAAGTACGACGAGGAACACGACGGAGAGTAGAAAATTAAAGAACAGAACGAATTCTAAGTTTTTTTAAATTTCTGATATTTATGCAGTTATAATACATTATTAAAAGAGATTATTCTTATGTAGCTAGCAACTTCATTCGGATTTGAGAAAGTGAAGGAATGCATCTTTGCATAATTTCATGAAAAGAGGAAATCAGATGCATTCCCGCATCTTAATCCATGATATCTTTATCTTTATATTATTCTTGTAATTATATATGCGCCATTCCCAGGAATGCATCTGAGTTGCATGTCGCAAATGGTGCTTTCATTACAACCAGAACTCAATTTTGCTTACTTTAATATTGCTCGTTTCAGAGAACATAAAACTTAATGGCATAAGTGAGTGAGTTTCTTAAAGAACTACGTGACATAGAAATTATTTTCAAACAAATCATCGACAATCATATCATTGAATATTTGACAGTATTTTTGGGTATTTGCATTTTTGGGTCTCTTGAATGTTACGGCAAAACGAAGAGAAATTTTTAGCACGTCACAAATTTAATGGAAAAAAAGGAGATTTTTTTTCCCAAAAGCAAAACTTCCTATAATATTATCTTTTTTTATTAAAAAGATTTAGAATGCAAATAATTTCTACATGATTCATTTTTTTCTGCATAACGGCAAAATTTTCTTGCGATCTACCTGCGCGCCGCAACCAGTTGGTTGGCATTCCCGAGTGCAGAACGTTAATTTTCCTTCTAATCGCATGCGCAATTTACAAGAACACAGGTACAGTAAGAACAAGCCATGGATTCGGAATAACAACAAGGCTAAAATTGTAACTTTCAGCTTTTCCTTTTTCGCCTTACTATATTAAGTTGTAAAAAGAAATTATTGTAATCGTACGGCAAAACTCAGCGATTTTTCGACAGATAAATTCTTATTGTGGGTTAGTGATAAAGATAAATATTGTTCTTTTCCATAGTCCTTCCCCTATCCTATTGTGAAGTCAGAAGTCCATATTTTGTGGGGTATCGCTGGTTACCGGGTGAGTCACCTGAGAACCAGCTTTTTACCGGTAACTACAACACCGTTGACCGTGAGGTTCTAGAATTCGATTTTCCTCACTAGCTCTATACCTAAGTGCAATTCAGCCGCTCTCTGGAGGAGCATTCTGCGTCCGGCTGCACTTATCGGTATTTTTTAATGGTTTATCCCATCAATACCTGGCAAATGTCGGAGCAGTTCCTTAACAAACGGACCACGGACCTTCCCTTCCTTGTCCTATCCTCTGCCTTTAATTATATAAAGCGCCAACTCAAACACACACACCACATTCGAGAGACAAGTCGGTGCTTAGAGCTTGTCTCAGCTGAGGTGGTGACACGCTGGTGGGAGAGACAAGAAGGAGGAAATCCCTCGCAGGTGTACGTGTAGGTCGAAACAGAATCTCACTTTCCATCGCGGTAAGAACACCGCCACCTCCCAGTATAAAATATTCACTACACTGACGGGACTACTCATAGCAATTGACCTGTCCGGAAACAATCAATCAATTAATAAGTCGACCGCTAGTTAAAATGCGTAAATATTAGGAGTGAGCAAACTTAAGATATCAGGAAACAAACATCATGGGCTAATCTTCATTGGATAGCTTTCGCAAGTGTTGAACGTTAATAATTTTCTGTCAAATTTCATAAAAATTATATCACTTTTCATACACTTTATAGTTTTAAGAGACGTTATCCACTTAGACGGAGTAGGTACGATGATGGTGAGTATAAAGCTAATGATTTTGTATAGTTTACGATCCTTATAAAATAAAAACTTTACATTAAATTGACTTTTGACATTCACCGTAATTTATATGTGCTAGTTTAAATTCTACAAATATTTATTTGCATTCAACAAAATATTATTATAATAATGAAATTGTAATAATAATTTTAATTTAATTTTATAGTAATGTTTTGTATTCTAAAACCTGTATCATAGGTAATTCCACGAGTGTTTTGGAAATTGTCGATAAATTCCCGACTCGCAAAGGGAGGAGGGGATTTATCTGAGAATTTCCAAAGCCCGAGTGGTATTTACTAGGACTATTCCACGAATGAAATTACGTCCAACACCATTTCAAAATACGCCAAATATTAAAAATAACTGAAAGCACTTTAAAATCAATGAGGTTATTTTATACTACATAAGCAGTTTATAAAAGTGGATTCCTGATCACCAGTTTGGCTTTCGAAAAATGCACTCCACAGTCGAACAAGTCCATAGAGTGGTGGATGTTATCAACAGGACCTTGGAAGGAAAGCAATACTGTTCGGCAGCTTTCCTGGACATAAGCCAGGCATTCGACAAGGTGTGGCATGAAGGATTGCTATACAAGCTGAAGAACATGCTTGAGTATCCCTATTATGTCCTTCTAAAGTCTTATCTAAGCAATCGATCGTTTGAAGTGAAACATAAGAATGAATATTCCCATCACTACTCAATAAAATCCGGCGTCCCTCAAGGAAGTGTATTGGGTCCAGTTCTGTATGTACTATACACATATGATCTACCTATCACTGAGAACACTAACGGCTACATTCGCCGATGACTTCCATAATGGCAACTGACAACGAACCAGAAGAAGCATCATCACTGCAAGCTCATCTGGACAAACTACAACTATGGTTCAATACTTGGCGAATAAAAGTAAATGAAATGAAATCGAAACAAATCACTTTCACTATGAATAAGAGAACTTGTCCTCCTGTACAACTAAATCATCATGATCTACCGCAAGAAACCACTGTCAAATACCTAGGCGTACACCTAGACAGAAAACTCACATGGAAAGCACATATTCTACACAAACGCAAGGAACTACAAATAAAATACAAACAACTATACTGGTTGCTAGGAAGAAAATCTGTGCTGGCTACAGACAATAAACTTTTAATATACAAGTTATTCTTGAAACCAATCTGGACATACTGCATACAGCTCTGGGGCTCTACCTGCAGGTCAAATATTCAAACCATACAGAGATTTCAATCCAAGGTTCTGAGAGACATTGCTAGTGCTCCCTGGTACGTCCGAAACGATGTGCTACATAGTGATTTTAACATGCCAACAGTACAACAAGAAATTAGAAATTTTAGCCATAAATATGTCAGCAAACTAGAAAACCATAAAAATGTACTAGCCATAAACTTACTGGACAATAGTTTAGAAGTCAAAAGACTGAAAAAGTTCAAACCATTGGATTTGCCAAATAGATTTTAAAATGACAATAGTGATAACACTGTAATATGTAATATGTAAGTGATAATACTGTAATGTGTAATATGATAAAGGAAGATCACCAGTGGGTGACCTTTCCATGCAAGTTATATTTTCTAACATCATATTTACTTATTGTTCTTGTTTTGAACAGATTGTAAATTTACAGATTTAAATAAAAAAAGTAAGCAGTTTATTGCACATCAAGACAGTAATCGATACATACCGTCTCCTAAGATAAATGAGTCGCAGCTTATTTTTGGCCAGAAAGGACGGGTGGTGAGGAAAATCGGATAGAAAAAGCGATAGTTGTTTTGAATTATCCGCTCTTATTTGGGCATTTTATATGTATACATATAAATTGCTTTTAATTTCACGAGTGGAAAAGCCTGTATAATTTATTTAAGTAATGAATATTTTTTTATGCAAAAGCGTTGTCTGTTGCGAAGTGTACCAACACATTCGAGAACATTAACAGCCCCGGCTTCGCAACAATCGCACTACGACCAGTGGCACATAAATCTCTCGAAGAACCATCCAGGTGCTAAATTGCACGCATTACACAACCTCGAGTCGTTTTCCTTTCACTGCCTGACCCGGGGCGGCGCCGGCAGCAGGTGGTTACCGTACTCGACTTCCTGGAGCGGCGGAGACACGACAGGATGTGGCGACAGGAGTCAATGGTCCCTCCACAAAGGCCGCGGTCCGGAGTCTCAAGACCCTTCCGCAAAGCGACTCGCCTTGAATGCAGAGTGTGCGCGTCTGGCGGTGTGAGTGAACTCGGCGCTCCCACCGCCCCCACCGCCACCCGCCATCCGCTCGTGTGCAACCCCACAAGCACGCTTGTAACTAAAGCTCGGATGTTTAGGCATTTATTTTGCTTGAAGGAGGTAAACCAAACGGCGTTAAAACTGATGGTGCTTTTACGTAAATATATTGATTTTTAGAGCAGATCTGTCCATGTGAGCTGGAATGGGAAGAGTGTCTCGGAAAATTGCAGGAGTACCGCAGGGGCCACTTCCTCCATTCACCATTCTTCTCTTCACCGCCTCGGGAGACCCAGCGCAACCCCTCTACGAACGTGGTCTTTCCAGCTTCTGAGCTTCAAGAGATGCCCTTGATACCAATGGTAAAGCTTGTGTTAGGGCTGCCCTGGGTACTGGTCCAAGAACCACTGTTTAGGACAGAGCTGCCTGAAAGTGTTTCAACTTTTTCACAGTTCAGGCGCATTAGTTAATGATGAGTTAATTAAGTAATTAAGTAAATTCTTAGAGGTCGTGCGCACGAACAGGCTAAATATTTACAGTTTTTGAAATGGTAATTTTTAGCATCTGTAACCTTCTGAATGCTATTAGTTTAAATAATGTTGGAATGATGTCTTTGGTCTAGTCTTTGAACTTCCGAAGTTTCTCAAGGCCGTTAACGCCAGACTTAAATTTTCACCACGGCGCTCTTAGAGATATTATGTTGTAAATGTCTTTTTTGCAAGCATTTTAAAAATATTGTTTCATAATCTGCACAATACATTTACTCATGTCACAGCCACTGTCCCTTTCATGCCACATATTCCATGGACGTCATGCCAAGCAAGCCGGCTTATCGGGGCGTTAGTGAGAAAGCGCTAGCACGAAAAAGAGTAGGTATTGTAGGAAAATTGAATTATTTTTCTGAAAAACATTTCGCAGATTGCGTTGCGTGTGCGGACGTTTGGGTGTCTCCAGAATATTGTTGATGCAAGTGACATCCATTATGGTGACCTAGAAACAAACAGGATAGTTTACTGTCCTAGGAGGTAAGTTACTGTCCTAATCAAATGCACATCTAATCTAAAAGACCGAGCAATGGTAAAAAATGTCTGTCCAGTGTTTATCATTTGAAGAGGATGATTTCCTCGAGGATCACGCATGTATTTTCAAAACGATGCTCTTGCTGAAGATCTGGTGGTCAATATAAGTAGTTTTAATTTAGTTGCATAATGTGTTTAAATTCTACAGTTATTTCATTTTTTAAATTTTTTTTTATTTAGTTGCATAATGAGTTAAAATGCTACATTCATTTCACTTTTCAAAATTTCGAAACTAATTAGAGCTTTTAAATTAGGTAATTCAATGTGTATATGAATATTTTATTGCAATTTTTCCAACAATCAAGTACGTGAATTAAACTACGTTAAAATACCTCATGGAAAACTCCCTTGAGCACTTTATTTTCATCCACAAGGCAACAGATTATAACGCTAAAACTTCTTCCCATAAATAAGCCCTTCTTTACTTCTAAACCAGTTATTCCAATGGAAATACAAAAGTAAATTGTAATGATTTATCATTTTGTTGTTCTTTTTTAGTGAACGAATTTATAACAATCTCATTTAGTTATATCAACTTGCACAGCTGCGAAAACCTATTTGTGTTCTTGTATCATTATCATGTAATTTACTGAACTCAATATACTACTTGCGTTTTTTTCTTAGCCTTTATGTAGTATGAAGGCGACATTACATTGTGGTTACTATTATGTGAACAATAACATCAGATAACATCGTTACTTTCAAATTTATTTTCATTAGAACTTCCTTTTTTGTTTCAGTAATTATTGATGTAATTTAGAATAAGCAACTGCATCTCTCGAAGTTGACTATAATATTAACAGCGTCAGGGACCTTGTAAGTGACTGAGCACTGCAAGCTTGATGAATTCGATATAATCTCGTGCATGATTTGATCGTTCATATTTTATTAGAAAATAAGAGTAAAAGAAAACAAATTAGTATGATGGAACCAAACTTGTTAATTATATTTTTTACATTATGAGCCAAAGTGTGGCACCCTAAGCTTGAGTTCCAGGGTTCCGGTTAAAAATAACGCAGTACCTGAAATAAGGATATAATATTTGTTTCGTCCAACCGAATTTGTGCGCTTTCCGCTGTCGATCATTCGAAAAATTCACAAGAGAGAGCGAGTGCGCGACTCTCCACTGCTTCTCGATGCCATCTCTTTTCTCTGCGCCGTGACGAAATGTCAAATGTCAATTTCCCGGGCGGAAACGGAGAGAAAAAAGATGGGACGTCTCACTGGAACCCTTTCTCTTGAAACGACCCTGAGTTAGAGACCCGACGGTGGATTCGGATTAACACAGTAGGAGAAAAATAACATTCTGATTGTAAAAAATTATTACTTTTTTCTGAAAAATTGTATATTCGCTATTTTGTTCTCTTTATAATAAAAAAATAAACATTAAAAGCTCGACCTATGATTGTTAGTAAATTAAGTCGGTAGTAAATTAGTAAATGGAACATTACTATTGGAAGTTACTTTTGTGGGAAAAGAGGATGTAATGAGGATGGCTAAAATCGCCTAGAAAATGTACTTCAGAAAACCAAGCTTCCTTCCTTGACACAAGGGAACTCACAGTCATATTATATTCTCATAATCATAAACTAAATACATTATTTCAGACTATTGAAACTTAAAAATATCTTCACACTCATAGAGTATTCGGAGGTTGACGAAATTCGCGAATTTTACCAACAGAACGTGATGTTAAACGCATAAAAGGCAATACAACGTCCCTTAATTCCACTCACAGTAACGAGAACTGCAGTAAAAAAAGAAGAGAACTTTTAGCAATCGCAATTATAGAAACAAGTAAAAAAGGAAAAAGCTCCACCACAAATGATGCAAAAAACTTTAGGGAGTTATTTATTTTAATAAAATTGAAGAAACTGTCTGTGGTTTCGAAATAACTATTTGTAAGCTTTCTTATAAAAGGAAATAATCCGTCATCTTTCCTTAGTGTATTCAATATAGAATGGATTTTTTTATAACAGAGGATGAGCTGAAAAAAATAGTCTAAATTATGCGTGAAAAATTCTCTTTTCATTGGAAGTTCTATGGAAATCGGTTGAACCGTTCCCAAGATTAGCCCGGACAGTGAAAATGTGAATTGTGCGTTTAAAATCATTTAAATAACTATGTAATCTTATTAAAAGACAGTTATTTCGAAATTATCAGATGTATTTATATTTTAACAATACACATGCATTTCTATTGTGATTAAGATTACACATTGCGTTGTTATTGTGATAGGGATTCCTAAATACATCGCACGTGTCTAATTCTGTGATTCATTCAGGATATAGTGGGTGGCATTTGGCCCTCTCTGCAAAAGCCGCTGAACCACTGTGCAAACCAGTTTGGCAGTCGCCCGCTAGTGGCGTGGCGAGCGCGTGCGGCGCCAGCGTCGGCCGCAGCTGATGCGAAACTTCCGGCGGCGTTCGCGTTTTTTGTAGAGTGCGCCACCGGCCGAAAAGAAGGCGGCGCGAAGGGAAACGGGGATTTCTAATCGAAGAAAAAGTACGAAGATTTGAAGCCGGCGGTGTCGCGATACTGCACAACGAATTATCTGCGGATAATGGTTGCCGATGTCGAGCAATGAGCGGCAATGCACGTCCCTGCTTTAGGCCCGGATTTGCAACCCAGTGGGCCGTTGCCCAGGCCGATGAATTTCAGGGAGTCGCATTGGAGATCCAAAGAATTTTGGATTATGTACTGTATAGCCAAATGGCCATGCGACTGGCCATATATTGCTTATCAGCCCCTCAGATCGCTTCTCTATCCCAGTGCCTGCCTATTTTGGTGAAGTGTTGACATTTCTTGAATTTGTCTGCAAACCTCATCATTTCAGCTTTCCGGGAATTTAGTCACTGAATATTACACTATCAAAATTTGTTAGTCACTCAATCACGCCAAAACACTGTTTGCGTTCAAATGCTTCTAATCGTGGAGAAATATATACAGGAGCAGAAAAGACTGTTTGTTGGCATGATCATTCTCACTTTCACTTCCCATGCGTCGTTTTTATTCAGAATAGTTTTTACTATTATCAAAACAATCATCGATTTTATTACAACTGACAACGTAAAATTCACAAATAATCCCATCGCACTAACTTTCGTCTTTTCCTCATGAGGACTTTTTTGTGCCACTCCAGCTTGTGGATTCATCACAATTTGATCACGTTTAAAAATAAACAAAACGGAAATATGCAGGTAAAAATGAATGTGGAAGTCTTGAAAGATTGCAGGATCGTTACTGTCCCTCTACGTCTACGGAGAAATACAGTCCTGAAAAGGATAATGGATGTCTTGCAAATGAGCAGCAGTGACAAAACGCAAACCTCCATCTTTCCCGATGCGACGAAAAACAATTTCCCTTTTTTAGACTGCACAAATCATACAGCAGAAATGGGAAAGGTTTTTGCCTCTACATTTCTTACGATATGAACCGTGATTGGACCTTTTGAAGTTATGAAATTTGTATATTTCTAACACATGAGGTACATTACGGCTGTTTCTAAGACAAAGTCCTGATCTCCCGATACGCATACATGTCTTAAGGATCTTTTAACGCGAGTTTTTATCCAAGTTAGTCTTATGATCCACTGTGACATCTTCATACTGCTGAAAGAGGAAGGGAGGCTCATGGCGTAATGACTAGTCCAAACGCCTTTCGCCACCGGGGCTCGGGTTGGATCCCCTGCCAATCTGTATGAAATTTGTGGTGGACAAAGCGAGCGCTTGGCGCGTTTTATTTCATTTTCCTTTGGCTCTAGCCTCTCATTCCATCATTTTTGCATCATCATTCACCCATCATCATTACCGTTATCATAGGCGCAAAACTTGTAGATCATCACTCATGGATCTCAATGACCATAGTAATTGAAAGGTCCATAAACTCAAATAAATGTAGGGATAAAAAAGTAAATCAAGACATTGTAACACAAGAGAGCGTAAAGTATGACCCTGGGTGAATAAAATTCAGCCCTGCTTGAGTGCCGTTAGTTCATTAGTTTTCTCGATAATCAGGTCAAACTCCCATAAACATTTGTTAGATTAGGGTGTGTCAGTCCATTAATGCTCGATTATATCAATATCACGCCCGATTGAATCAAAAAGATTCTGATATAATTAACACGTATTTCCAAGATGAACAAAACTGTATATCTTCACCAATGCTCTCTACATTCTCTACTACTGTCTCCCAGTATTCTCTACATTCTCTACTACTGTCACCAGCATTCTCTGCATATGTAACATTTATGGGGGATCTTATTTATATCAACGCGTTTACTCACATGTTGCTCTCTCAAGTTTAAACTTCTACACTATCGCCCAATTTGTAGGAGAATATGATAGTATTGTTACATCACTAACGTCCACTGAAACCCCAGAGACGATTACTTTCCCGGCCGCGGGAGAAGGGGTATCTCTACTTATCGGTACATACATGCACCGCCTGCTATCTCCGACACATCGGTCGCGTGCAAGTGCCTCGGGCGATGTTCCATCGGAGTTGCTTTCGCGATGCCGGCTTCCGGCGCGATGAAACCACGGAAGACGATTGCGCAGATGGGGCGGATGGGCTTGGCGAAATGTAACGCAAATATCATCCGATTTAGGCAAACACTCATTCGCACTTGGGATACGTGGCAATTTTTCTTATGCGAATTTGAGTGTTTCGAGTTCAATCGTATTCTGAAGGCGCCTTGAAATGTGTTTTGTCGATGCGAAATGGTTTAAGAGTGTCGGAGTTTTCACCTCAGTACCTGTTTAGTAGTATCGTCATCGCTCCCATATGAACGACGAAGAAAGAGGAGGAATTGTACATAGTATGCAAAGAACTCGTAGACAATAAGATAAAGATTTTTCAAATATTACAAAATGAGTCAGAGTAAATTAGCAATATTTCTAACAAAACGTTATTAACATTAATATCATTAGTAATATTGTTTCAAAGGTCTGTTGTATTACGAAGTTGAATAATTAATTATTGAAAATTGTTAAATATTATTATCAAATGAAGCACTTACATTGTTTTGTTGAAGAAACTTTTTGTATCATAACCAATGTAAATTTCTAATGAAAAAATGGCTCGTACAGGCTGATCGCCAGGCGATTACTATCCGTAATCAGGGGGGCCTGATAATCACTCAAATCGAAGAGAAAATGTGCCCTTACCATGGGCGTGCAAACAGGGGGCCCGTGTGCTCCATGAAACTTTTGGCAGGAGCCCCGTAGTTCTTCGTAATAAAACTTTCCTTTCTGTAATTATAAATGGCTTCTGATTTTCCTCTTTTTTAAGCTGATGCTGGGAAATTCATACAGGACATTTGCGGAACACATTCTCCATACCTCTAGCAACCTCTAACAAAATAAATTATATTTATTAATTGTATTATGAAAGTTATAATTTCATTTTCGTCATAGTTTTATATTAAAAGATGTCAAATGTAGATGAATAAGTTTAATGGAAAAGGGGACCAAGAGGTCGCAGAATTAATCGGCCCCCCCTTCTTGTCGGAGGCTGTGCACGCCTACGTCCCTCAATAAACGTGTTAATTTTTTGTGGCCCAAATCCAATAGCAATGACTGTTGAATTACGCTTCCGAGTTCACACTAACTACGCAGGCAACACGAAACGACAGGCGCCACCTCAAGGTATTCTCGCCGAGATTGTCGGCCGGTGTCAGCCCGTAACTGCGCGACACGCCCCCTTGCGCTTGCAAGATGTGAATGGTACGTTCATAGCAGATAATCCCTGTTATTTTTGTTGTATCTGCCACGTTACATGTCTGCCACGCCTGGTGCTTGTAGATGTGAATCAGCCTTTTCTCGTTGCTTGCTTTCATTCACAGGAGAATCACTTTGTTTAGACGATGCCGCATCTAGCTTGGTCTTTAGAGAACGGTACTAGAAGCAGGATTTCGCGCACAGATCGTCAGGATACGGATAACCACGAAAGGGTATTTCGAATAAATAGGATGGCTTTACTTTGTTTTGAAAAGCGAGTTGCCACATACGCTTGTGTTTCTAGTAGCGGTAAAATGGAACGGGCAAACCTGACATGTATACCGGCCATGTGTGAGAAACGTTAAAAGTTGTTGAATCTAATGACCTGGTTTGATTGATCTTTCCAGGCACGTAAACACTAATGGTGATTAGTTCCGTTTGTATAATGAATGTAATATATTGTGAAGTGGCAGTGTTACACCCCTGCTAGATGGCGAGATCTGGCGCCGACCTATACGTCGCCTTAGGTGCTATTTCTCACGCCTGATATCTAGCCTAGATGGTTACAGCCCCAGGTGGAAAATCTCTGAACCTAGAGCCTGCATGCGCGCGCGAGAAGGATGGAAAAATGAAGAAGAAATATCGCAAGTGGCTCATTTGTTAGGGTTCTACTCTGGCATTCACCTAGTATTGATCGGAGAAACCATGGAAAACTATCGATTAGAGCTGTCAGCCACTAGAATGATCCTCCAGACGATGGCTGAATGCGACCTATCTTTATTGATTATTAAAAATTCACCCCTCAATGGGACTCAAACCCTAGAATTACTGGATAGAGCAGCTGCAGAGATAAGGGTAATGCTGGCTCTGAGTTAATTCAGCCGATGTATTGTCCTGGAAATAGATTGAATGATTAATTGATTATTTTGAGTCTCCGGGTGCGTAAATTGTTCGGTCATTAGTTGTGTAAGTGTAGTGCATGTTTTATCACGGGAGGGAACAGTGCTCTTTTCCAGCTAGATGGCGAGATCTCGCGCCGGCCGGCACGTTGGCTTGCGGTTTTTTCTCACCCCCACTGGCACCTGGATAGTCGAGTTCCCTAAGATAGGAAGAGCCTACACATCTGATGCAAAGATCGGATGTTTGCTTGTCAATTAATTTTCCAAAATCAAAATTTTCTCATCGTCTCTAATTCATTTACACTGCTTACAATCGTAGCTGTTATCTCTCAGGACAAAATTAGAAGCGCTCTTGTTCTGATTTTAGCAATTTTTGAAGGAATGACGGCAGGGCGACGCTGATCATAGGACCGACAAAAAATATTACCCATCTTCATTGGGATATCAGTTTTCCCTTGATCAATTGATAAAATGCACAGACGTCGTCTTGATTTGCATCTGGACGCGAATAAAACTTCAGTATCTGCGCACCTCTTCTTGAACTCAGCTCTGTGGGGTGTTAGTGGGAAATACAATATTTCGCCAACAGCAGCATCACACTTTCCTACGCGGTCTTACAGGTGAATCGATTTCTTGATGAATGAATCGATTTCTTGGCGTAGCACGATAATGAAAACCACTATAAATCTGTAATTTACTTCTGTAAATAGTTTCTTTTGCACAGGAGAAAATCAATATCACATTAATATCATAATCATATATTAGACAGCTGGTGTACATTGCGTTGCCTGAGCTTTGCAAAAATATAATTATGCTTCACATTAACACTAATAACTGCACTTCCTTCGCGTATTTAGGTAAAGTACGTGAAGAATAATCAAATTTTCAACTTTATTGAAATATATTATAATTTTTTAGTATCAAACTAAAGTGCCCTGCGTTACTTCAGAATTAATTTTTCACAATTTATTAGACAAGAATTATATCTATTCCCACTCCACTCTACACTACTGCATTCCTGCCCCACTTGTCCTTGGCTCTTCTTGTCTGGCCTTGTCCCGACTTGCTCCAGCTTAGGAGCTTTTTAAGTTCCATCGAAGAAATTTATTCCGAATTATTTTTATTTATTTTTATTACTGATAGGTGCTAAACCTCTTCATATTTGAGAGGTATATCTGCGAGACGGCCGAATGAAGAGATGTTCTGATGAAGTGCCGGTCGAATGAAGGGACGACCGCGTGTCATCCGAGAGCGCCTGAGTCGCGCCGCGCGTCGGCGGGCGGGTGGGCGGGCGGCGGCGGCGGCAGCGACAGCGGAGGCGGCAGCAGCAGGGGTTTCATTGGCCCCAATTGCCGGCGGCCGCCTCGTCAGCGAAGGGCCGCCACCGCCTCCAGTTCGCCGCCCAGCACGCACGCATCGCCACGGGCACGCGCACGAAGCAGCACGCAGGTGAGTCGCACGCGTGCGCACACCCGCATTTTGACTTCCGCGCCCTGAGCTTGATGGACTGGGGCCCATGAAGTCGAGTCATGTTCCGCAGATGGATGCTAAGAGACTTGTGTGAAGAACGTAAGTGTACTGGTAGTGTAAAGCGCCGAAACACCGTTCCGGTTCTGCGTTTTGATATAAAAAAATGCTTTCAACTACAGTTTGTTTTGATATGCTATCAACAATGTTATTTACATTAGTATTAAAATTTAACTGTTAGGGAATAGTTTTCACTTTACAATGTCGGCAGACAAACCACGGCAAAATAAGCCGCCAAATATTTAATTCAGAAACATATTTTAAATCTTACGCAATGACATCGGAATATATTAATGCTCGTCTTTAATATCATTATCATGCATCCACCTGCCAGAAGCTGTGGACTTCATTGTTGCAATCTGTAATAACACAAAATCAAACGTTTAGGTACTGTAAAAATTACGAGTTTACCCCTGGGCGTGAAGAATGTTTTAGCAAACCCGAAGTATTTGTAAAATTTTCAAGAACCTCATTCTGATGACAGGTGGCGGAGTGAATCAAACGTTGAGAGTAAAACGCTGAGAATGTGAGTGGCACACACACTATTTTGGCTTGAGAAATGATGAACAAAGAAAAAATTCATACAAAATTTTCAATATAGAATATCTTAAAATTCGAAACTGCAAAACGCTAATGAAAAGTAATTAAAAATAGTTCTTTTGAGCTCTACATGTTTTAAGAAAAAAAACATGCTATTATTTGCACCTTTTACATTAATAATGACAAATTGTTCAATAAGAAGAAATAATAGGCGGTTGTTCAGCAATACTGAAATGTATTTTGGTGGTTCACATTCACAGTACGTACCTGGAATGACTGTTCAATGAAATTTGTAATTACATACCTTCTTCTTTATCCACCTTGTTTCTAAGCTAGTCTAAAATTCATTAATATAGAGGAAATATTTATCTTTCCATTACGTTATAAGACCTACGATCATTGGTTCTCCTAAGTAATCAGACTCATTAAGAAAGGTCGATAAGTTTGTCTTTCCCTGACATCTTTCATTTAGATGATTAAGGAATGTCTTGTGAAGTATTTGAATCTACAACCTTAGATTACACGCAGTGATTGCCGATTTCCCCTGCTGCAGCTGAATTAACTTATATATAATACTGCAGCTCAAGTTTTGTACTTCAGTATCTGAATATAACGCTTACGTATGCGTTAACAAATTTAGCTAAAACCACGAATCCGTCTGTAATTTTTTATTAGGCAACCCGCTTGACATTTATCATTCCACGCTTTCGTGACGCAGGGACCCTTACAATTTATGAACTCACATTAGTACCTCTCGGTTGAGGGAACGATTTATTGATTACTAGTGATTCTGAGCGCGTTAACTACTAAGGTCATTAGTCCCGTAAGCGTAGTGCATGCATTTTGCTCTAGAGGTGCCAGTGATCTTGCCCCGCTGGTTGGTGAGATATGGCGCCAACCTACCGTAGGCTAGCGCGGTTTTCTCCAACCAGGTATCTCCCACCAGCATAGTTCTGTCCCACCCGGGACAAGTGCATCTAAGGCGTGAGGTGAAGAAATGGGAAGTAAAGATCGCACACGGTCCGTGGCCCTTTTGGTAGGGAACTGCTCCGGCATTCGCCTAGTTTTGATAAGGAAACCACGGAAAACTACCTACCTACCTACCTGAGAGCAGCCGGCCGCTAGAATTCTCCTCCAGACACCAACGGAACTCGATCTAGCTAGTGTCGAAAATAGCTGTCAACATCGTGACTCGAAGCCCAGGACATTCCGGTCAGATGCACTGCAGTGACATCGGTTGTTGCCTTCAGCTACCTCTCCCGGTTGGAGACACCGATGAAGGAGGAGAAGAAGAAGAAGAAGAAGAAGAAGAAGAAGAAGAAGAAGAAGAAGAAAAAGAAGAAGAAAGAAGAAGATTAAGAGTAAAAAATGGAGTATAAGAAAATAAAAGAAGAACGAGAAGCAAAAAAGGAAGAAATCGGAGATTACGAAAGAGAAGCTGAAGAAAAGGAGAAGGTGAAGACAAAGAAGGAAAATAAAAAGAAAAAAGAGAAAAAAAAGAAATTGAAGTAAGAGAAGGGGAAAAAGGAGAAGAGAAAGATGAGGGAAGGCGGAGAGGAAGGAGAAGAAGAAGAAGAAGAAGAAGGCACACGGGAAGGCGAAGAAATAACTGGAAGTATTTTGACTTGGTGCTCAATACTCCGTGTTCTGTATTCACTTAGCGAATCGTGCATTTTGCATTATCTCATTTCTCGTTTAATAATCCCCGGTACAAAGGGCTCCGACAGCTCATCTCTTTCTACTATCGAAAGAGATAGTTTTTGAGTACTGGGATTAAACTTATGCATCCCCGCAATACTTCAACAAGCAAATGGTCCATTCGTTAACAATATCCACATGACGAAGTAAATGTGACCTGTTACTTTTGAAACGATGGTAACTGAATATTGTGATGATTTATATTTTATAAATAGATATAACTTTCAGAAAAGAGTTTTCTTATAAATAAATGATATTTTCATTTATATTTATTTCCCAAAAATATTATGTAACATGTCTAGGGCTCACTATTACCTTCGTGGAATTTGTAACCCTCCTTTCTATCGTACGCTCGGTCACAGTTCATCACACTCGAATAGGAATTAATTCTTTTTCTCACCTAGATATTGCGTTGACTACTGTTTGCGTACATTGCTGATGATTAGGATATGTTTTTTTGTTTTGTAGAACGCAGGAAACAATTAAAACTTAATGGAAAAATTGAGAGAAGAGAAGCTACATTTTCCGTCCAGGACAATAGCAAGGGATCATATCAGATTTTGTTCAATGGGTCAATATTTAACTTAAGTGCGTATCAACCATAGTTATGGATTAGTAACTATTGAAGCTAAAAAAATTAATTTTATGTGTAAAATTATTTATTTACTAGCATTTCTTAAAATGCGACGCATAGCAAACGTACTTGAAAAAGGTAGAAAGTATCAAACAATGGAACCATGTGTAAACGACAATTATTTGTACACTTTTGACATTTTGGGTATTTAATTCAGGGTAATTAATTTTATTGACTGAACCATCACAGTTCATCACGACTGAGCGTTTGGAAAGGAATAGTATAAGATAGGAAGTGTATAGAGAAGAATATTAGACTAGAATCTTAAGCATTAATGTTGTAAATGAACCTTTTGGAGTTTGGTGCCAGAAAAAATGTACAATTTTCCACTGTGATGATGACTTGGTAAATTCAATATATATGTCTCTTCTATAAATCAAAAGGTCTAAATCATAAACGATTTTCGCTCCATTATACTAATAAAATCAAAATTATTCTTATCGTATAATATTTTATGTTCCTCATTGGACTTTTATATAAATTCTTTATTATATTAATCTCGTTTTGTGTGAATCTTCTGCTTTATTATCCGCATTCTTCATAAACTTTCGCATGCGTGATAATTTCACTTCCCCTATGCATATGGTAATCACTTAGAGAAAGTGCCCGCTTAGGTTCACACTCGAGAAGAGTTTCTTGTATGAACCATTTTCACTGGAAGATAAAGTGATACGTTAATATTATTATCCTAATTTTGAGGATGTTCGTACAATATAAAGGTTTTTAAATGAAGATTTCAAATCAACAGAAACAATAAAATACAATAAAGGCAGGTAATTTGCTCTATTGGGGGATATGTAACTTCATTTTCTGTGCACGTCTTCTAGAATTCAGTGGGAAATACAATTATTCAAATTATCGTTTCCATGTTGTTGCGGCAGGAAGTAATAAGAGCCAAAATTTATTGCTTATTTATCCTTGAAAATAGATTTTATTACATGGGAGTTTTTTTGTTTTTTTCTCCCTTTCAAAATTCAAAATTTATTGCTTATTTATCCTTGAAAATAGATTTTATTACATGGGAGTTTTTTTGTTTTTTTTCTCCCTTTCAAAATTCAAAATTTAAGTAGTATATGTCTTAGTGTAGGGATCACAGAATTTTGAAAATGTGCACACAATTCACTTTTCCCCATAGCACGTCATACGCAGTTTTTAACTGTTTTTTTTGACGTAAAATAAATAAATATATAAATATTGAAACCTTAATAGTAGGGAAAGAGATTGAAGAGTGTATGTTCGAAACGACGACCAACTTTGTTTATGCAGTTAAGTATAGCATTTACAAATTATCATTCGAAAGTTCTTGTCCGATTTACATGACATGGGTTTCATGATTTGATATAGGATTGTGACTGGGATAATTTAATACTTTTCTAGCAGGAGACATTAGTCTTTATAGAGGGACTATGCGGAATCCTCTCCATCAATTCTCACCATGAATACCGAAGTAAATTTTCCACTATTGCCTTCAGTGAAAGTTGTACAATTGTGACTGCCTTGGATGTTTAACATTCTCACCTTACATCTCCATGATATTGCTTATAATAGTTACAATTCGCAAAGCGCGATGGTCATGTTCCGAGGGACGTCTCAAGGCGCTGGCGAAGTGGGGGCGGACACAAAAATGTAGCTAAATTGATAACGCATGCCATTTAAAACAACAGCAAATGGTACGAAACAAAATGCAGACAAGCATAGAAGCACTGTATCTCACTTCTAATAACAGGCAGGTTGGTTTCTTTAGGAACCTCCAATTGTCATTTACGTTTTTTCTCAATTGGGCGTAGTAAAGACTGGCGTCCCTTTTCACTATATAGCATTCCATGCCGGTAAATAGTTGTCGTTTTCTAGTACGCTACTAGTCAAGGCAAGGTTCGAATTCTGTTCTGTCACCATAAATAAAAAAGGAAAATGAGAAGAAAAACAAGGAGGAGAAGAGGAAGAAGAAAAAGATGTAGAAAAGGAAGAAAAGGAAGAAAAGGTGGCGAAGAATAAGAAAGAAAAAGAAAAGAATGAAAAGAAAGAAAAAAGAAAAGAAAAAAGAAAAGAAAGAAAGAAAAGAAAGAAAGAAAAGAAAGAAAGAGAAGAAAGAAAAGAAAGAAAGAGAAGAAAGAAAGAAAAGAAAGAAAGAAAAGAAAGAAAGAAAAGAAAGAAAGAAAAGAAAGAAAGAAAAGAAAGAAAGAAAAGAAAGAAAGAGAAGAAAGAAAGAAAAGATAAAAAGAAAAGAAAGAAGACTAAGTGGAAGAATAAGAAGAGGAGAAAGAAGAGATAGAAGAAAGAACATAATAGGAAGAAGATACGGAAGGAGTAGATGAAGAATAAGAAGAAAAGGAAGAAGAGGAAGAAGAAGATGCGTATGTAGCGAAGAGCACCGCAGAAAAAAGAAAGAAAGAAGGAAGAGTTGGAGTGGCAGGCTTTGCTTATCTGGGCGCGTGCGCGCGGCGCCGAAGAATCACAGCCGAGCCGCGCCGCGCCGCCAGGCAGCGATTGTCGTTGCCGGCGGCCTTAGAGCTCGCGAGCGATAACGCCGCTGTTTCGCGCCTTATCTCCCAAGTTCGCGCGGGACACTGCGGGAGTCGGAGCCTTCCAATTTGGGCACGTGATCGCAGGACACCCGAGACCACGCAATTGAAAGCCTGCCTCGTGGGAGAGAATACCTTACTCACATCCCTTGGTAAGTCGATTTCTTTGAGCAATCGTTTGCGGAAGTAACGGCTTAAGAAGATTCGCTTTCTGTTGAATGAACTTAGATTTTGCTAATGATTGTTTGAGAGGAAACGCTCTGTACAAATGAAGTGCTATCAAGTTTCTCATTCATTTTTCCGTTTGTTGTACGAGAGAAACCTCCTAATTCCTTCCAGAGAATAAACTTTAATGAGTCCATGAATTATGTGGGATTTTCACAGATATTCTTTCTCATTATTTAATTCTTTAGATAATTATTATTTTTAAGAACCACGTTTATAGTTAAAATGAGAACGGAGTACGCCAATGAGAATAGAACGTGAATTTTGAGTAAATAATTGCTGGATTTCCGTGATGACATTGAGTAGTTCACAAATGCGATTATGTATCACTGCAATAATAATAATAATAATAATAATAATAATAATAATAATAATAATAATAAGAAGAAGAAGAAGAAGAAGAAGAAGAAGATGACAATAATTCACATTAGGTTCCTAGTTCATGACTTTCGCTCTGAAATGTTCAAATCATTGTATACAAATAAAAAAAAATGGACAAGAAAAAATACCGACAGCATTATTCATTGAGACAGTGATGCGTAAGCTCAGAAAGTTTTCGTTTCACTCATTAACTTTTCGACCCGTCATCTCCCAGTTTTGAATGTCGTCCTTTAGAGAAAATTGCCATATTACACTGTTTTCTTATAGTGAGTTAAGTGCTGAGTTTTTACATTGTCACTTAGACGCTATAGAAAGGATCAGAGCTGTTGATAACGGGCTTCAATTGTCGACTCATACTGCACACCGGAATGAAACATATCAAATGATTTATTGACATTTAATTGCTAATTAATTGGCAAATTTGGCATTAATTGCCACGTATTTTCGTGGGGAAAACGGGTGTGAGCTGGCTCGACGCTTCAAACCAGCACACACATAAGTTAAATTCGGGAAATCTCGGACGGAATCTCAAAAGATTTATTGTTAATTAATAGCTAATTAACTGCCACAGTTTGGAATTAATTGCCACCTTTTTTCCTAGCGAAACGGATGTGACGCGTTAAACCAGTTCACACCCGTTTTCGCCACGAAAATACGTGGCAACTAATACCAATTTTTTTCAATTAATTAACAATTAAATAGCAATAAATCATTTGACATGTTTCATTCCTGTGTGCTGTCATGGCTGCTCCAGCTTGACGTACCTTCTGCAAACACTATATCAGCAAAACGTTGTTAACACGTTTCTTTCAATTACAGAAGAAACTCGTCATAACGAAACTCAATGCACCGAGTACTTTATTTCGTTATAGCTTTTGTTGTATCGAAAGGCTATATAGTTTTATTATAAGCTTAATTAACCAAAATCAAGCAATATTATGAGTAGTGTTTTGTTTTACATTTATCAGTTACAGCGAGTTTACTCATTGGGAAGATGAGGAATACACTTGCGTTTTCTTGAACTAGCATAACTTATGGCTGTAGATGAGATACAAATTAGATGACCAGCTAGAAAAACGAAATGTTTTTTACTGCTCTACAAAAAACATATTCACCTATAAAAACACTTTCATATGGGTAACAGTTCACATGGGGAACCTGCAAAATAATTTATGCAAATCATTTTCTTTCCCCTTTCTTAGATATCATTGACGGGTTGGTCTTTCAACATTGACGTTTTGTCCAATGGACAATTAGCCTACGTACTTTTGAAACGTATTGTGAATTAAGGAAGAAAGGCAGCTGTTTTCTGTATGAGCACAATTGTAATGGACTGCTAATTTATAGCTCAGTAGTATATAACTTAATGGTTCTATGAACTATTTGTTTTTTACGAAAAATCTGCTAGAAATGCAAACAAGTCCTGTGAATGATGCAGTAAAAAATAACAAGTTACATCAAATTACAAATAAATTTCGTGAAAACATTTATTTCATTTAGTAAGCTCAATCATCTTTTAATATAAGTAATGTATGATTTAAACTCTAATTGATGTCAGGACTAAATGATTTTAATAATGATGATCTGTCTAAATCGAATTTTTTGTAATTATCTTATAAATAATCCTTGTTTATGTAAAAGAATGTTACGTATAATCTACTTTCTTTTGTCGATGTAACTGAGCTTCCTAATGCCCAAGTAGTTGAAAAGCGACATAAAATAAATAAAATAAATAAAATAAATATTTTAATTGTTTCTTTCAGGGACGTCGGTCCCTCTTATAAAAGCCCTGGCGGGAAATTCGAAACTTCCTTCCCATTACCAGTTTCTCGGTGTGACTCTTATATTGCTGAAGTGGGAAGTGAGGAGACGGGAGAAGTAGTGTCGGGCCGGCCGGATCTGATCTGCTCGAGTGGGCTTTATTTGGATCCTGGATTCCTGTGATTGATTCATTCATTAGTGATTCCGGGCGCGTCAACTACTATGGTCATTAGTCCCGTAAGTGTAGTGCATGGTTTTTCTCGGGTGGTGGCGGTGGTCTCTCCCTCTTGATGGCCACATCCGGCGCCGACCTACCGTCGGCTGACCACCTGGTCGGGGGTTTCCCCAACCAGGTGTCTCCCACCAGCGGGGAACCGCCCCAGCCGGGACAAGTTCTAAGTCCCCGACCGAACTCCCGGAATATGTGGTAGTGTAGTGCATGTCAGTGTAAGTGTGTGTGTGTAAGGGGAGGATAGGACAAGGAAGAGGAAGGAAAAATCGCGCGCGGTCCGTGGCCCATTCCGGCATTCGCCTGGTGTTGATCGGAGAAACCACGGAAAACTACCGATCAGCGCACCCGACCGCTAGAATTCTCCTCCAGACAGCGACTGAATTCGACCTAGCTGAAAAGTTAGTGTCGAAACTCCTGGCGCCGTCGGGACTCGAACCTAGGACCTCCCGGTCAGAGGCGCTGCAGTAACATCAGGAGATGCACTGAGCCACCGCTCCCGGTGATCCTGGATTCGTCGTGGCAGCACTCCCTAGTCGGGGGGGGGGGTTGAGGAGAGACTTGTCTCAAGCATTTGATTGGTGTATGACTCTGGCACCAACCAGAAATACTAATAAGCTCTGAGGTGGCGAAGCGGCCTCACGCAGAATATGGATACATGTTCAATAGCTTGGCGTTCTGGCATATCCATCCAGCCCGCTTGACGGTGTATCTACGTAGTTGACGTGATTATAAAGTGAAAGCTAGGCACCCACAGAGGAGTCTGAAATCACACTGGTGGTGCAGTAAGCTAGAATCGCATTGCTTCTTTTAGCTGTCCTTATCATGAGATGCGCTTGCTTATTGCCATTTGCCACTTTTCGTTGCGTCGCATCGGTGCGATAACGATCGTACGTTTTGTTGACACAGCGTCGTTGACTCACGACTGTTGCAGTTAGAGACAACGCAATATGAAATGTCATTCCATCAGAAAGCGATAACTATGTTTCGGATTTTAATTAAATACTTTTTTAATGCCTAAAAATATTTGCAATAAATTTAAATTTAAAATATAAAATTTGCGCTTCCTCCCTCTATAAATTTGAACACTTGTTTATTACACTCCCACACATATTACAAAAAATATATTAAAACACATACATATTATATACACATATTATAAAATAGAATTTGAAACAAAAATGTTAGTACACAATGAATAGAAAACAATTTATGATTGCTATCAGTCAATTTAAACGAACAACATAAATTGAACTTAAAGAGTCATGACAAGTAGCATTGAGAACTAGTGAAAAATGCAATGGAGTGCACACAGATATAGCGTATCAACTCTCTCTCTCACCGCCCGTTTTGAATGAAATGTTACGCAAGATATACAATATATAAGTTGAGAAAACGGTTATCTCATTTACCCTGTAGGAAAGGGTTGGTTGGAAAGATGGAGTTGGAAAGGGTGGTACCCTGTTGGAAAGATGGAGAGTGATACTGAAGACTTTTTTTCAAGAGGACACATTTTAAGTAATTTTCATTATTTAATGTAGTGCATGTTAATGTATGTGTGTATGTAAGGGGAAGATAGAACAAGGAAGAGGAAGGAAAAATCGCGCGCGGTCCGTGGCCCGTTTGTTATAGTACTGCTCCGGCATTCGCCTGGTGTTGATCGGAGAAACCACGGAAAACTACTAAATAATTTTCAATATTTAATGACTCTTTATAATATTGAAATAAAAAATTTCTTGAATTTCAAAAGTAAAATTTCTTCTTTGCGATATTCTGAAAACCGCATAAAATCTTACAGGTAACATCTAACGAAATTGAAACAGAATAACGTTGTTTTGAAATTAATGCTTTTTAAACATTAAAAATTAGAGTTAAAATATTATTTTCTGGTGTATAAAGGAGAAGTGAAAAAGGGTATATGCAAAAGACCAAACACTCAATCGCAGATTATGATTTTTATTAAACTACGGAATTCAAAAACAAATGGAAAAAATCTTACATCACTACAGATGTTTTCATTATTTCAACATTTAACATGCACTATACGTGTATATCTCAATGCCCTCCGGCGATTATTCCAACAGTAATTTGAAATCATGAAGAAGAGTGTGGAATAAAAGTGCTTCTTACATAAGGCAGCCAATCTGCCTTGGGCCATTTTTGGCCACTTTGATGAACAGTACATAATTTATTTATATCATAAGCAAATTATTTTTGTACAAAATTTGAGATATCTAAAGTAAGTTGTATGTTAAATAGTTTGGTATATTTTTTACTTCTTAAGCATAAATAACATATCCAAAAATATATTAATTAATACGTAAAAATTACAAACTTGCATTTCAACTAACTGTAAACAAAACAACCTAATCAAGAGAGTTTAGTTAATTAATTCTCAATATTAATACTAGTGATATAATTAATATTATTGACATTTCTCTGATCGAAGATTCCCCCACAGCTGCGTACCACGGGAGATCGTCTATCGCATTCACGTCGGTAATACAAATGCCAACTTGCCAGTATGTTTCATTAAATATAATACAAGGACATTTAGAAGTAACTATTGTATACACAAAATAACGAGGTAATATCGAATTTGCGTACAAGTCTTGCGCCATCTGTGGAAAGCACTCCCAATCAAAGAGTTTCAATGCCCTTTGTAGGTCAGGATCATCTCCTCGAAGCGGATTCACACCCAGCAATACAACGCGCTCACCTGCGCTTCCAGAAAGAATTGTTAGTAAAGCTGAAAGGTTAAATTTCTCAATGAAGTTAAACGCAAATGCTACTGCTGAAACGTTTTCACCCAGCTGCAATGGCGGAAGTTTTGTTAGAAGGTTTTGGCTTATAAACAGTTGCTCCAACGCAGATAGATCCTGGAAAGTGTCATCTGCTAGGTATTCTATGTCGTTTCCATTTAAATACAGGTTCTTCAAAGAGTTCGTTTTTTCAAACAAATCACGAGAGATAATTCTCAGATTATTTGAATTCAGACTGAGGGTCTCCAGAGAAATAAGGTCAGTAAAAGATCCTTTCTCTATCAGATGTATTTTATTTCCAGTGAGATCTAATATAACTAACTCATGCAGAGCTTTTAATGTTGCATTAGTTACTTTAGTGAGTTCATTATACGGTAGATATAATTCTTTTAGTTTTTGTGGAAGTTCAGATACAAACTTTAATTTATTGTTGTCCAGTTGCAACGTTTCGAGTTTGCTCAAAGCTGCTAAACTTCGAGGTAGTTCCGAAATCTCATTACGTCCAGCCGAAAGAAAAGAAAGTTTTAAACAGCTCATAACTGACTGAAGCGATGTTATCTTGTTCGAAGACAGATCCAGCAGTTCAACAGTGCACATTCCACGCAAGAAATCAACCTCCCAAACTCCGAGATTGTTCTTTGAAGCATTTAAATATACAAGATACGGAAATTTACGTCCAAAATCAAGTTTTGAGACGTTATTCTGTGACACGTCAAGGACGTCTACATCATGTTCAACTCTGGCATCCAATTGTTGAAGGGAGTTTTGAGAGAGATTCACATACGTAAATTGACGTATATTCTGAGGAAAAACTTTAAAGTTATTTTGTGACAAGTCTATTCGCCAAGCAAACGGTGCACAAACTACATCGCTTAAAGACACTTCTGTTAGTTGTAAACGTGAGCAAATAACGGTGTCGTCATTATCACAAACACAACTGCTGTCTTCTGAAGTCACTGTTAGTTGTGATATCATTAGTTGCAATAGCAAAACAGTAATCTCGCACCAGGTCTTCATCTCTTATACTAGGCACCCACCGAACTGTCACTTAAAAGAGGAATGTCAGAGATTATATAGTTACACGCGTATCTCTATTTGAGAAGAAGATTTCCTCTCTTCCTGTAGTTTTGATATCACTTGAATAAATTTGAGTAAATTGAGTAAATTCTTATAAACGGGACCGGATGAAGCCATGTATCATTCACGAGAATACACGTAAGATAAACGGAAATTTCTAAAGACCAGAAATCTCGAGATGAAATGAAATATTTCTTGTCACAAATGGACGGTCATACTAAAAGACGGGTAGAAGACAGAGACAGACCTACATATCACTCGACAGAGGAGGGAGGCAGACTTTTCTTTGTCCAATATCAGGGATCTCCAAAACGTATTTTCGTCAACGTCTCGAGATCGATTATTACCAACACAACATACCTTCTCCTGAAGACAGTCAAAATGTAGGAAACAATTGAAATGGTATAGGAGGCACCAAGATACAATTACTAGAGGGTATTTTCACATCGTGGACGGATTTTCGTCTAGTCTTAGGCTCTAGTCTTGAGGATTGGAGACTTTAGAGGAGAGGGGGTTGTCTGCTTTTTCTTCTCACGGTATTAAAAGTTCTCACTTGCTTTCGCTTGGCATCAGCTTTAGAATGAATATCAAAATATTATACATTTCATTTTAGTTTTTTACAGAAGGTACATGACTCTCTCTTAATGAAAGAAACGTTATTAGTATCATCTCCACTATACAATTTGGTAATGATACATATTTTAAAAATTCTCTCCTCGAATTTCCGAGCCGCGGATCAGAAAAAAAATTAATGATGTAACCTACTCGCCCATGATAAAATGTTATGAGATGAGAAAATGTTATATTTGACCAGTCGAACATATATATATATATATATATATATATATATATATATATATATATATATATATATATATATGTGTGTGTGTGTGTGTGTGTGTGTGTTTTTCGTTGAGGTGGAAAATACTCTTTACGTATTCCAGGAATAGTAGCTCCTCCTGGATATGTCGGGCTCGGATAAGCATATCCCCTACCGACTAAAAACCACCTCTCACATCTCTTACCCCCGTGGAACTACCGCTTGGTATTACTTCACGGGGGGCGAAACTAGCTGTTGTTCTTCCTTCAGGGGGTTGTGGTTACGCTACATACCATCTACACGTTGGGCATTCATTTCAGCTCGTATTCTTTCAAGACGACGAAGCTCCAGTAGGACTTCCTTCGCGAATCTGTTCGTCGCCTCCCAAGCTTCTTTTGAGGAGAGCATTGCATTAACTAGGGACTCAGGCCGAAGTTCCAAACGAACTGTTGATTCCCAGGCACTGCGTGCACTAATGAATCTGGGGCACATGAAGAACGTGTGTTCTACATCCTCACTGACTCCAGGGCAGTCCGGGCATGCTGGAGAGTCGTCGTGCTTGAAGCGATGCAGATATGCTCGAAAGCATCCATGTCCCGATAGAAGCTGTGTGAGGTAGTAGTTGACCTCGCCATGTTTTCTGTTGATCCAAACATCTAATTGCGGGATAAGGCGGTACGTCCACCTGCCTTTCGTTGAGGAATCCCACATCGTTTGCCATACTCTTAGGCTTTACGCCGTTCCTGTAGTCTGAGTTGTTCTGGACTCATAGACGTGATTCTTTTCTGCCGGTAAAGGGCTTTTCGCTCTTCGGAGAGTACTCCAACAGGCAGCATCCCGGCAATGACGCACACTGCGTCTTCAGACACGGTGCGGAAAGCACTGGAGACTCTCAGGGCGCTTAGTCTATAAACAGGGGCGATTTTCCTGCGAGAAGCTTGGATCTGCAGTGTATTAGCCCATATGGGAACTCCATACATCAGTATTGATGTTACTACTGATGAGAGTAGAGCTCTTCTCTTTTGCTTTGGTCCTCCTATGTTGGGCATTAGTCGTGATAATGTCGTTCTGACCACTGACGCCTTGGCACTCACGTGTTCAGCTTGCTGCTTAAATTTAAGCCGCGCATCTATCATGACTCCCAGATATCTAATGAAGGGTTGAGAAGTGATTTCATGCCCTCCAACCTGAAGTGTAATGCCCTCCAGCTGTTTCCGACCGGTAATGAGGACTGCCTCAGTTTTATGTTCCGCCAACTTCAGCCCTACTGATTCCATCCACTGGCTGATCTTCTCGAATGTGTTGTCGTGAAGAAACTTTATATCATCAAGATGTTTTGCGACGATTACCACGGCCAGATCATCAGCATATGCCACCAGTTTAGTTCCCCTTGGTACTTCTTGTTTCAGAAGGCCGTCATACATTATGTTCCACAGCAAAGGTCCCAGAACTGAACCTTGTGGAACACCTCCAGTCACTCTGTACTCTTTAACACCGGTCTTCGTGTCGTACATTAATGTTCGGTCAGTAAAATAGTTTGACACTATCCTTTGCAAGTATTTGGGTACTGACATTTCGGCGAGTGCTTTCATGATGCAGTCCCACTTGGCGGAATTAAAGGCGTTCTTGATGTCCAGTGTCGCCACCAGGCAGTACCTCATCGTTCCTCCTTTCCACCTTGTTCCTGAAATGGCGTCTTTGGCCGTACTCACCACCAGGTCAATCGCGTCGAGGGTGGATTGACCTTTCCGGAAACCATATTGGTTACTGGCCAGTTGCGGCTCGACGGCTGCCTCTATTCTTCGGTGTACTATGCGCTCAAGTATCTTCCCGGCTGTATCCAGCATGCAGAGTGGACGGTATGATGTTGGTTCGTCCGGGTTCTTGTTTCCTTTGGGAAGGAGCACCAGTCTTTGGAGCTTCCATTTTCGTGGGAAAATACCCTCTTGAAGGCAGGTATTGAACACATCCAGAAACAGTGAGGGTGCCATCTTGACGGCCATTTTTAATGCGATGTTCGGGATTCCATCTGGGCCAGGAGCTTTGTTATTCCCCACTCTATCACACGCTTCCTTTAGTTGATTTTCTGTGATAGGTGGAATATCCTCAATTGAGTTGAACTCTGTGGCGTCTATGAACTGGGTGAATTCCAATTGTTGGGGAAACAGTTCAAAGACAATTTTCCTCAGAAGATCCGGACACGTCGGTTGTAGCATTGGCTGACTTTTTAGATGGGTCATGACTACCTTATATGGTCTACCCCAGGGGTCGCTCTCTACTTCCGAGAGCAGTTCCAGCCAGCATTGCTGCTTGCTTTCCCTGATAGCCAACTTCAGCCTTCGGCGCGCAATTTTGAATAATGTCACCAATTCCTGAGAATTGGGCTTCTTCCTGCCACGCTGTGATGCTCTTCTTTTCCTCAGACAATCTTTCCGGAGGGCGGCAATGTCATCATTCCACCAGTGCACAGATGGCAAACGATGCGTGCCGCGTTTTCGAGGCATGGTAGCGTCACACGCTTCCGTGACTCTCTTCATCAGATTAGCTGTCTTACTTTCCGCATTTTCACCGTGTATTGTTCGGTAGTCAAAAGCCACTGCAAAGGTCTTTGGGTCAAAAGCGGATGCTTTCCAGCTAACTGCCTTGGTATTTCTTTGTCCTCTTTTAGCGATGTGCCCGATGGATAACTCCCACAGAATCACACAATGGTCGCTGGCAGTGAATAAATCCGCCACTTCCCAGGAGCAGGTTCTTGCAACGCTGCTACTGACAAAGGTCAGATCCACAATAGAGGTAGCATCTCCCTTGATGAACGTTGGATGATCACCACTGTTGAGCAAGACGACGTCTAGAGTAGACATGGCCTCCAGCAATGCTCCCCCTCGTCCGTTCGTTTTCTTACTACCCCAGTCGACGGCCCAGGCATTGAAGTCTCCGGCTATAGTCACCGGGTAGTGCTGCTCCGCATCCGCAGTAAGTCTATCAAGGAAATCCTTGAACTCATCAATTGAAAGGCTGGGTGGAGCGTAGCAACTATAGAAGAAGACTCCCTCGATCTGCGCCATCACGTATCCAGCTTCGGAACTCTTCACACTCTGGAACGGGCATTTGCCACATGACCAGATGACAGCTGTATTTGTCGTATCCGTTACCCACGGTGTTGTGGCGAGATGTTTGTATGGTTCCGAAATCATTGCCAGATCCACTCTTTCTTCCCGTACTGTCTGCATGAGCAGATCGTGCGCAGCTTCACAGTGATTTAAATTGATTTGTATCACTTTCATGATCGTCGAGCTTTCATGCTCTGAAGTGCTTCCTTAAATACTGGGCACCTATTGCCGCCAGCTGGGTGAGCACAATTCTCTCGATGACCTTTCTCGAGGCATAAAGCGCATCGTGCCTCTTTCTTGCAGTCAGCTGCTATGTGACCTCCTTCTCCGCATCTGTTACAGAGTCTGGTTCGGTCCACATCACTCTTACACTTCGTTGAGATATGACCGTAGTGCCAGCACTTAAAACACTTGGTCGGTTTCTCAATTCTTCTGATCCGGCAGTTGACCCAACCAATCCTTATCTTGCCGTGTTCGCCCAGGATCTTTTCCACTATGGGTGATGGCAGTGTCACAGAGGCAATCCGTGTACCCCCGTAAGCATTGCGCAAGGATCTAATCGCACCTAGTGTCAGTGCATTTTCTTCTCCAGCCGCTTTCTGCAGGGCTGCCAGAATATCCTCTTTAGTAGTAATCTCATCAAGATCCAGTATCTCAACATGTTCTTGTGGACTCTTACTGACGATTTCTGCGTCGCTTCCTAGCAGATCAGTCATTGTTTTCTGAAGACCTGCCCCATTGTCTGTATTATCCTTTGAGAGGATTATTAACAGGTCTCCAGAGACTGTTTTGCGGATCTTATCCACTGAGGTCCGGACCTGCTCGTCGGGAACTCCTTCTTTAACCCGACTGAGGATATCCGCATACCCTCTCTTTCTCTTTCGGGCGAACAATGATCGCATTTGGCCACTTGGCCCGTTTCTTACGTCTATTCTGTCGTGACCTCTTCTTTTGCTTTTCGGGCTGTTTCAAAGGCAGCTCCGTTCCCGCTTTCCTCTTTTCTTCCCTCTTTTCCTTACGGGATTTGACCTTCTGCCACCCACCTTTCTTCGCCTCTGCGAGTTGGGTGTCATCTTCAGAGGTAGATTCTGCCTCCTTCCTCTCTGCCCGGTTTTTGTCATTCTTTAGTCTCCGTTTTGGGTTCCGGGTGTTACGTCCCGCATCTGAGACGTCCTCTGATTCATCATCAGCGTCTGTTTTTGTGACCGACGGAGAAATTGTTGGTGCCCTTGGAGTCACAGCACTAGGAATCACAATAACAGAGCGTCTACTCTGCTCAAACCTGAGACGCTTCAGTCGATTGTAGGCATTCCCAACTCTGGCTGATTGCTCTTGGATTAGCTTCCCAATGTTTCTCTTGGATTGGATCATCTCATTAAGTTCGCCGATCAATTTTCCAAGGACGTCGATAGCGTTGGTTCCTATTTCTTCTACGGCTGCTTCTTGGACATGGAGTCCGTTCACCTTCTCTTCATTCCTCTCTTTGGTTTGGGCTGGGGCTCCCATTGGTTTCTGCACTTTTAAATCTCTATTTTCATTTTGCGGCTTCATATTAATCCTGTACTCCCTCTTCTCTCTGAAATGTAAGGTAATGGTACCTAGTATCCCCGAGTTCCTCCGTAAACCCCACTTCGACACGCAAGTCCCGTCGTCGTCCTCCGAAGACAGTGGCCTCGGCACAGCCTCCCCCCGGTCGCATCAGGGCCCTGCCCGGGCGCCACCCGGCACTACTACGACCGAGGAGATTATACACCTGCTGATAGGGCAGCCGGGTCAGGTGGCTTCCTGTACCTGGGCCCCTGTACTATCAGGCGGCCTGGGAGTGCAGTTAACCCAGTTTCTATGCTGTCTATGTGTGTGTGTGTGTGTGTGTGTGTGTGTGTGTGTGTGTGTTTTTTTCGTTGAGGTGGAAAATACTCTTTACGTATTCCAGGAATAGTAGCTCCTCCTGGATATGTCGGGCTCGGATAAGCATATCCCCTACCGACTAAAAACCACCTCTCACATCTCTTACCCCCGTGGAACTACCGCTTGGTATTACTTCACGGGGGAGAAACTAGCTGTTGTTCTTCCTTCAGGGGGTTGTGGTTACGCTACATACCATCTACACGTTGGGCATTCATTTCAGCTCGTATTCTTTCAAGACGACGAAGCTCCAGTAGGACTTCCTTCGCGAATCCGTTCGTCGCCTCCCAAGCTTCTTTTGAGGAGAGCATTGCATTAACTAGGGACTCAGGCCGAAGTTCCAAACGAACTGTTGATTCCCAGGCACTGCGTGCACTAATGAATCTGGGGCACATGAAGAACGTGTGTTCTACATCCTCACTGACTCCAGGGCAGTCCGGGCATTCTGGAGAGTCGTCGTGCTTGAAGCGATGCAGATATGCTCGAAAGCATCCATGTCCCGATAGAAGCTGTGTGAGGTAGTAGTTGACCTCGCCATGTTTTCTGTTGATCCAAACATCTAATTGCGGGATAAGGCGGTACGTCCACCTGCCTTTCGTTGAGGAATCCCACATCGTTTGCCATACTCTTAGGCTTTTACGCCGTTCCTGTAGTCTGAGTTGTTCTGGACTCATAGACGTGATTCTTTTCTGCCGGTAAAGGGCTTTTCGCTCTTCGGAGAGTACTTCAACAGGCAGCATCCCGGCAATGACGCACACTGCGTCTTCAGACACGGTGCGGAAAGCACGGGAGACTCTCAGGGCGCTTAGTCTATAAACAGGGGCGATTTTCCTGCGAGAAGCTTGGATCTGCAGTGTATTAGCCCATATGGGAACTCCATACATCAGTATTGATGTTACTACTGATGAGAGTAGAGCTCTTCTCTTTTGCTTTGGTCCTCCTATGTTGGGCATTAGTCGTGATAATGTCGTTCTGACCACTGACGCCTTGGCACTCACGTGTTCAGCTTGCTGCTTAAATTTAAGCCGCGCATCTATCATGACTCCCAGATATCTAATGAAGGGTTGAGAAGTGATTTCATGCCCTCCAACCTGAAGTGTAATGCCCTCCAGCTGTTTCCGACCAGTAATGAGGACTGCCTCAGTTTTATGTTCCGCCAACTTCAGCCCTACTGATTCCATCCACTGGCTGATCTTCTCGAAGGTGTTGTCGTGAAGAAACTTTATATCATCAAGATGTTTTGCGACGATTACCACGGCCAGATCATCAGCATATGCCACCAGTTTAGTCCTCCTTGGTACTTCTTGTTTCAGAAGGCCGTCATACATTATGTTCCACAGCAAAGGTCCCAGAACTGAACCTTGTGGAACACCTCCAGTCACTCTGTACTCTTTAACACCGGTCTTCGTGTCGTACGTTAATGTTCGGTCAGTAAAATAGTTTGACACTATCCTTTGCAAGTATTTGGGTACTGTCATTTCGGCGAGTGCTTTCATGATGCAGTCCCACTTGGCGGAATTAAAGGCGTTCTTGATGTCCAGTGTCGCCACCAGGCAGTACCTCATCGTTCCTCCTTTCCACCTTGTTCCTGAAATGGCGTCTTTGGCCGTACTCACCACCAGGTCAATCGCGTCGAGGGTGGAGCGACCTTTCCGGAAACCATATTGGTTACTGGCCAGTTGCGGCTCGACGGCTGCCTCTATTCTTCGGTGTACTATGCGCTCAAGTATCTTCCCGGCTGTATCCAGCATGCAGAGTGGACGGTATGATGTTGTTTCGTCCGGGTTCTTGTTTCCTTTGGAAAGGAGCACCAGTCTTTGGAGCTTCCATTTTCGTGGGAAAATACCCTCTTGAAGGCAAGTATTGAACACATCCAGAAACAGTGAGGGTGCCATCTTGACGGCCATTTTTAATGCGATGTTCGGGATTCCATCTGGGCCAGGAGCTTTGTTATTCCCCACTCTATCACACGCTTCCTTTAGTTGATTTTCTGTGATAGGTGGAATATCCTCAATTGAGTTGAACTCTGCGGCGTCTATGAACTGGGTGAATTCCAATTGTTGGGGAAACAGTTCAAAGACAATTTTCCTCAGAAGTTCCGGACACGTCAGTTGTAGCATTGGCTGACTTTTTAGATGGGTCATGACTACCTTATATGGTCTACCCCAGGGGTCGCTCTCTACTTCCGAGAGCAGTTCCAGCCAGCATTGCTGCTTGCTTTCCCTGATAGCCAACTTCAGCCTTCGGCGCGCAATTTTGAATAATGTCACCAATTCCTGAGAATTGGGCTTCTTCCTGCCACGCTGTGATGCTCTTCTTTTCCTCAGACAATCTTTCCGGAGGGCGGCAATGTCATCATTCCACCAGTGCACAGATGGCAAACGATGCGTGCCGCGTTTTCGAGGCATTGTAGCGTCACACGCTTCCGTGACTCTCTTCATCAGATTAGCTGTCTTACTTTCCGCATTTTCACCGTGTATTGTTCGGTAGTCAAAAGCCACTGCAAAGGTCTTTGGGTCAAAAGCGGATGCTTTCCAGCTAACTGCCTTGGTATTTCTTTGTCCTCTTTTAGCGATGTGCCCGATGGATAACTCCCACAGAATCACACAATGGTCGCTGGCAGTGAATAAATCCGCCACTTCCCAGGAGCAGGTTCTTGCAACGCTGCTACTGACAAAGGTCAGATCCACAATAGAGGTAGCATCTCCCTTGATGAACGTTGGATGATCACCACTGTTGAGCAAGACGACGTCTAGAGTAGACATGGCCTCCAGCAATGCTCTCCCTCGTCCGTTTGTTTTCTTACTACCCCAGTCGACGGCCCAGGCATTGAAGTCTCCGGCTATAGTCACCGGGTAGTGCTGCTCCGCATCCGCAGTAAGTCTATCAAGGAAATCCTTGAACTCATCACTTGAAAGGCTGGGTGGAGCGTAGCAACTATAGAAGAAGACTCCCTCGATCTGCGCCATCACGTATCCAGCTTCGGAACTCTTCACACTCTGGAACGGGCATTTGCCACATGACCAGATGACAGCTGTATTTGTCGTATCCGTTACCCACGGTGTTGTGGCGAGATGTTTGTATGGTTCCGAAATCATTGCCAGATCCACTCTTTCTTCCCGTACTGTCTGCATGAGCAGATCGTGCGCAGCTTCACAGTGATTTAAATTGATTTGTATCACTTTCATGATCGTCGAGCTTTCATTCTCTGAAGTGCTGCCTTAAATACTGGGCACCTATTGCCGCCAGCTGGGTGAGCACAATTCCCTCGACCTTTCTCGAGGCATAAAGCGCATCGTGCCTCTTTCTTGCAGTCAGCTGCTATGTGACCTCCTTCTCCGCATCTGTTACAGAGTCTGGTTCGGTCCACATCACTCTTACACTTCGTTGAGATA
>BLKR01016016.1:0-39863 GCA_011170035.1 Teleogryllus occipitalis
CCCATTGATTGGTGAGAAAAGGCACCGCCTTGCACATCGGCTTGCGGTCATCTTCCAGATATCTTCCCCTAGCGGGGCTCCGACCCAGCTGGGACAAGCCTCTACCTCCAGACTGATCTCCTGCCATGTGTTGTAGTGTAGTGCATGTAAGTGTAAGAAAGATAGGGCAAGGAAGAGGAAGGAAAGATCGCGCGCGGTCCGCTGTCCGTTTCTTAGGGTACTCCTAAGGCATTCGCTTGATATTGATCTGAGAAACCATGGAAAACTACCGATCAGAACAGCCGGCCTCTGGAATTTACCTCCACGCAGTGGTTGAATTAGGCGTAGTGTTCAAAATGCGTCACTGTCAGGACTGGCACCCTAAGTCCACCCTGGCAGAACATCTGCAGAGAAAACTGCAGTGCTGGATCTTTTTGCTAAACTCAGTCAGTCAAAAAGATAAGTGTCCCCGTGCTAGTTATGAATGTATAGTTTAACAAATACCTTTGAAATGTACCGGGTTGTCCTTACAAGAAAATGAAAAATATAATAACATTTATTTAATAACTATCAGAAGATCGAAAAATATGAGATATCTGTAGCTAGTTTATGGCTTGATCAAGTCTTATTAATAGTCAAATAACACGTTTCCTTAATTTATTTTAATCTGAGTGAGCTTTCAAAAATATTTATTAGATTAACTTATCGAGTGTTTTCATAAAGTCATTTTTCTGTATGTAACTTATTCCATGCGACCTTTCTCTTGAAGTAATAATGGTTAATTTTTTGTCAAGTAGAATTCAATTATTACCGTATTGATTTACGACAAACTATAACGATCGTTCAGCTGTCTAACCTTGACTCTGGTTATGTTTTTATTAACTCATTGTTCTCAGAAAAATGGCAATACCGTTTCTTCACTATGCTTTTATGAATATGCAAACATGTAAACAGAATCCACTATTTGCATAGACATCCATATCCGCTCAAATACTAGTAAAGCAGTGTTGCTTAGTTAGTCGATAAATTGAAACAATATCTTTAATACATGTGGGTAACAGATATGGTGTAAGAAACTAATTTGAAGTTTAACTTTAAATCATGTTATATTATGATTCTTTAACTAAGGTAAGCAATGACACAATTAAGGTTAAATTGTGCGATATTGAAGCATGTAAGTACTAACATTCTGTTACTAGAAAGGGGAGTAATATTTTTATGGTAAACATTCATATGATAACGAGTAATTAATTTACTATATTATCTGTCTAGAAACGGATTCGAGTTGTTAGGTGCTGCATAAGTATAGCCTCTACTGTACATCAATTTATTTTAGGAATTCGAACACATTTTGAACCTATCTTACTTCACCTGCGAAACCTGTTAAATTAATTAATCCTTGGGAAATCCCTCGAGACTGCGAGATGAGAAAGTCGTTGACCGCGTTTTAATTTCCACCGTTGAAGATCACTTAACGAACTTGTTTTTCTAGTATTCCTCATTCCGCATATTATGACTCCAGGGAAATAGGGTAATATATTTTTCTCTAACAACATTCTGTACTATCGCCAGAACATTTGTGGCGGTGAAATGATATGTCGTTAAAGAAAGAACACAGAAATATGAAAGACTTCGAAGACGAGAAGTAAAGAAAGGAAAGGATAAGATACCAGGTAATATTTATGCGTCGGGAAAATAATATTCACATTCACAAAGCGTGTTGTAATTCGAGGTGTATAATATATGTTCTGTGCAATGCAATGGCATTGTATTTTTATTTATTTATTGTAAAAATATCCATTGCGTGATATACGTAATTAGAATGTTACTGGCAATTAGACATTTTTGCCTAAACTGACATTTGGAGTGGAAGTTTAGTAAAATCTGCATGCTCTTTGTTTATACGACATTTTTCATTGAAATTTATTGCTACGAAGAGGAATTTTCTACGTGTGTGACCTTGCCGTCTTTATATGCTATCCTTCCGCATTCTCAGGCACAAGGTTACTGTCGCTGTCACGAACGTCGCAGCTGCCACCAGCACGGTGATTGCTGCCGTTCACGCGCAGTGATCTCTTTCACCGTTCATGCTGCCCTCAAAATTCCCAAACATTACTGAAAAATATGTGTACCGTACTTGGGTTTTCGTATCATGGCGCATGAGGGGTTTGTCTTCACGATGGTACATGGCACGGCTTTTCGCGTCTTTCTCGGTCGTACCGCTAGATGTCGCATGATCTACAGCACTGCTTGACACGATCGCAATCATGCGACATCTGGCGGCACAACCGAAAGAGACGCAAAAAGCCACACCCTATTCCATTGTGAAGACAAGGCCCTCATGCGCCTTAATACCCATTCCCCGTCCCTCAAAAAAAGAACTCGAATAACACGGTAAGACAATTTTCTGTAAAATACATTTGTTTGTTTTCGATCAATTAACGAATGTGTTTTTGAAACATGAGCAAGTATGCGGTTGAAATTACTTTGGTTCACAAAAATCTGCTTTTTTTTGACTGTGAGTAGGCAGTAAGCGGGGGGGGGGGCAAATCCTGGTGAAGATATAGTGATCATAGAAGCGCAACAGCATTTCATTTGATTTGTAAGAAAGACGTAACATATATTACAAAGGTGCATCTGAAATGTCCCGTTACGACATATAAATGAATTAAAATGTAACGAAATATATACTAATAGATAAAATATTTAAAATAAAAACAGTTATAATTCTTCAGAATTTCTTGTAAACTCAAAAAAATATGATTTAATGCAGGTGCCTAGTTCCTTTAAAAGCATGGAAATCCGTTCCCTAGTTATTACTATGATGACACAGTTGCAGAAGCGACACTTGAATTATGTAAATGTAAATATTTAAGTGGTTAGGCGGAAGAGCCCCGCCAATAATAAAGACATTATTATTGTTATTCTTCTTCTTCCTATTATTATTATTATTATTATTATTATTATTATTATTATTATTATTATTATTATTATTATTATCATTATTACTTGACCAGTCATCGATAGTGTGTTTCTATAACTTCACAATATGACCGGTAGAGGGCAGTTGTGTCACATTCATTGTTCGAAGTAGGAACGTGATCAAACTACAAAAGCGTAGCATTGATAGTTACGCACTGAATTCCACAGCAAATGGGTCTCTGTTAAAAAGTATATAACTGTTATTTTCTGGTGAGTCGGGTTTTTGGATAAAAATCACAAAAAATAATTTTATTTCTCTTTGTGTCACTAAAGTTGACTAAAGAAAGTGAAAAACGGTTAAATAATTGGGATTAACGATTGGATTAGCTAATTATTAGCACATTCTTAACCTTCCCGATGTGATCACGATGAGGTTAATTGTAGTGTGAATTGTATTACTTGTGATTATTATTGTTGATATTTTGAGTTGCTTCCCTTTAGAAGAATTAATTTCTAACTTTCTCAGGTGTATCAGTTTCGATGAAGTAGATTAGGATATTTGAGTTGTGTCGCTTTTTAAAAATATACCCCTACATTTCCTTTTCTGTTCACTTTACATAAAGAATAATGATGTCATCAGGGCGTTCGCCTGTTATATTGCACGATAATACAGAGGACGGACGTTCTGGTAATCTGGAATGTATTGAAGCACAAGAAGACCATGAAACAAATCCAAATGATGAGGTTGCAAAGGAAGACCATAATAAAATACTTAGTGAGCTAAATTGTCATGGGAATGCCTCATCCATAATGAAATCCTGTAATGAAAGAATGCATGCAGGTCATAGAGTTCTATGCACATGCGACTTATCTCGAAATAAAACATTATCAATAAGAATAAAAGTCTGATCAAGACACTAGAAGTGACATAATTCAAAAGTAAAGGGCAGCTCTTTGAGGTTAATACTAGAAATAACTAAAACACCATTTGATCATGGTTTTGTATCCATTCTCATGAGTACAGATAAATTTGTTTGTCTTAGTAGTTTCATTATTGCCAAAAACGATTTAAGTGATTTATGGAAAAGATATTTTGGGTTGTGTAACTTTTGTAGCAAGTGTGCAATGTGTTCTTCTAATATTTTTCTTCATGTTAACAGTTCTTTCGGATAAGATCAAATAGCAACAATGTACTAGTGTCTTCGGTTTTGCGCAAGTTTCAATCTTACAAAAAATCTTAATTCTAAAATCAATGATACCAAAAAGAAGAGGCGCTTGATTTTCATCAATAGACCATTATTCCTGGAACTCAATTACAAAAATGTTTTTATGATGATATAAATCGCATATTCAAAACGTTTTCAAGTTAGTTTTATGGCAAATATTTTGTACCAATAACTAACTTTTGACATGAATTGTACACATTCATCTTAACGATAATTTTGTAAAGTAATTTTTTGGATCTATGGGTGAAGTATCAGAGAAGATCTAAAAGTTGTTATCAGTTGAATGTGAATTAAGTTGAAGGGTTTAATTAAAAAAAACTGATATACCATTTCACGTTCATCGTGTATTACTTTATCATCTCCAGCCCCCATCGCAATCAGAAAAAACTTTGTTTCGTATTTTTCTCTATATTTATTCTTATTTGATCCTCCTGCCCGTTTCATTTCATTTTCTTTTTATTGGTCTTGAATTTACATAGATCAGTACTATAGTACTTTTACATATGTATTTTGGTGGCTTAAATTAACCTTAAAAATGAACTTAATTCTAAAACTACTTAGGATAAGGGAGCTCATGAAGCGCCTTACTTATTAACAAATTCTGACTGCATGTTCAAGAAAGCTTGAACCTATTTTTAATTCTAGTACGGGAATCTGGGATTTGAGCGAGGTTGAAATGGGATAGGTGGTCGTTTTGGTTGATGTATGAGTAGAATTTTCTGGAGATCTTGGTAATGAAAGGGCCTCCTGCCCGTTCGTTCACGTTCCGACACTTGCCCCCTCTCGTCACTGCTCAGAGATCCGACAACCGCAAGGCGACCGCAAGGTAACAGAGCTGAGGAGGTGACGAGGCGCTTCCGAGAAGGTAGTCGGACCACTGAGTCGGCAGTGTTGAGAGAAGATGACTCTGGAAGGAACCTTCACCTCTTCATGGTGACTGCGTCGGGATGAGACCCGCTTATGTAATGTTTTCTAAGTATTATGAAGTTTTCGACTTTCGTGGTGAGTGAGCGAGTGTGTGTTTTGTGTTTGCGAGTGCGTCAACTTCTTGAGTCATAGGTCCCGTGGGTGTAGGGCATATTGTAGACAGAGAGTGGCCCTGTTTCTTCCCCGTTTGAATTGGATATTCGGCGCCGATCTACACGTTGGCATGCGGGGTTTTCCTCTTCAAGTGTCTCCCCCTAGCAGAGAGCTCCCGACTGGTTGCGGTGCCATTCATGGAACTTGCAATAAGATTTTATATTTTCGACGCCTAAGTGCGAACGTTTCGCACTTTATAATTATTTGTACTAGCGTACCCGTGCGAGAATTCTCGCATGCACCCACCCTCTTCCCTACTTTTTCACTTCCACATTAAGGCTCTAATATATCTTTTTCTTCAAGACCCTCTGATCGTCCGTTACTTGTTCAATATCTCCTTCTAATTGATAGCAATATAATACACTCTTGTCAATACGAACTATTCTTATTTAACTTTATTACCGAGCAGAGAGCTACACCCGTGTAATTCAATCGCGTAGAATATCAAGTAATTAATAATTTCACATACCGTTGCAAATTCTACAAGCTGTGAACAGGTGGGGTAGAATCGAGAAGCGTCGAACCAGCAAAAATTTAATAGAATGTTCAATACGATCTCTTCCTATAGATTACAGTATGAGAAACCTATCTTTGAGGCCTTTGGCCTCAAAATTTAACATTTTTTTTTATTTTTCATTTGAATTCTTCACAGCATTTTGACAGCATCAGACATTTTACCTTTAAACAATCATTTAAAAACCACCGTTTCGCTCGGGAAATACATACATACATTTACATACATTTATTTGAATTGCAATTGGGTATGACCCGGTGGCAGTTAAATAACAATTACAGTAATAATATTAATAATATAATAATAATAATAATAATAATAATAATAATATAATAATAATATAATAATAATAATATAATAATAATATAATAATAATAATAATAATAATAATAATAATAATAATAATAATAATAATAATAATAATAATAATAATAAGTCAAGTACAAGACGATGAGTTCAGTACAAGACGATGATGTCATAATTATACAATCACTAATATTAGGTATTATTACAATTATTTCAATTCTGTCATGATATCCAATAATTATATATTGGTGATACTAAAATTTAATACAAACTATATAAATATTAGTCGCGTTCACTACACTTCACTGCACTGCACTTCACCACACTATTTTGCTTTGAATTACACCGACCAGCACTTCACCGCACTTCGCAGCACTTCTCATTTAATAATTATTACTCTCATCTTGTTCTAACTTATTTCTAAAACTTCGGACACTTAGAGAAAAAGCTTTGAAAATTGCTGCGGGTAAACTGTTCCAATTTCTAATTGTTCTGTTACAAAAAGGAAAATTTCCCAAGATCTGAGTTTTCTATCCTTGTTCGAATTTTGTGGGTGAGATCGCTTCGGCCGAAATAATTTGTTTTTTCGAGTCTAACCTGAATTTTCTTCCAAGCTGGTTGACCTACGTACGATTTATAAACAGCGCTAACCCTTGCCCAGGAAGTCAATTTTATAGGAAATTAATTGATGAATTACTTTGAAATAAAATAACATTCACATCGGAGTATATGAAGTAAATTTAAATGTTTATTGGCGTGTGGTGGAGAAATTATTGCAATTAGAAGGGAGTATACAAGTACATTGAATTTCTTTACTTATGTCTAAACTCGTACGTTTGGATCGTGAATTCTTATTAGAAGACATTTTCATCCATTGCTCAGAGGACAGTAGTAATTATGTGATTTTACGCACTCATGATCCTATGTTCCAATCATTTCTTTACCATTGAAATGTTTAATATAGTTCAACGTTTCCGCAGATGTTGTCAGGAAACATTACAAGAAATACAGTTATGATAAAAAGTTAATTTTCCTTTATAACATTAATGGACTTGCAGAGGCAAAAGGAAGCACTGAATGCTCGTGGCAGATCCTTAACGGTCAGCGGGTCACACTGACCTTCGTTGCTCTGTGGGTCCTTGTACGACCGTCCGTGTTTTCTCTCAAAACATTCACAACAAATGAGTAACCAATGAGTTAAGCTTATGTTGTCACAGGTGTGTTGCTTTTTGCCAGAGAGTGAAATCTGACAGGAAATGGATGCCTGTTGGCGTTCTTTGTTCCCGGAGATTTTGCTGTGCGCATTTCATATTTACTCGGTTTACATTTTAAGAGGAAACCTCTATAGACGAAGTTTTACTCGCAGGGAAAATTGGGAGAAGCTCTAATGTCACGAATCCTCCTATAAACAAATTTCAAAGTTTGCTAGATGAATTGTTTTAGTCGTTGTTAAGGGGTGAAACATTGAATAACTGTGACAATGCCACTACCATGTCAATACATCTTTATTGGAAACAGAAAGCTTTGACAGCGGCACTGCAACCACTTTCAATGTTACAAATGCAAAGTAGAAGTGATAATTGTTTAATCTGTCGTTGTCTGTCGTGTGGAGTGGTAATTGTTTAATCTGTCGTTGTTGTAATTGTTTAACATGTCTGTTGTTTAATCTAAATCTTAACTTACAAAATATGGACGTATAAAAGTGAGATATGGCTTCAAAATGATGCAGATATATTACAACAAGAGAAAGGAAACGAAACATTTACGGACAAGTAAGCTGTATGTTGTCTCACACTTTTCGAAATGCATTTACCGCGTTCTAATTATTTTTACACATTATGCATCCGTAACATTTCATATCAACTTTATTTTGTCAATGAACATCTGCATTCCACAACGATGACTCTCACTGTCTACTGTGACTTTGACGTTTACAAGTTCTAAAAATCTACCAAAATTATACATACCTTTTATTCGTAATATTTAATGTTTAATTTTATCAAATCTACATTTATTCTATATTATTATTATTATTATTATTATTATTATTATTATTATTATTATTATTATTATTATTATTATTATTATTTATTATTATTATATTATTATTATTATATTATTATTATTATATTATTAATATATTATGTTATTATTTATTATTATTATTATTATTATTATTATTATTATTATTATTATTATTATTATTATTATTATTATTTGGAATACTGAAAGTGTTGTCAAACGGAAAGGGATGTGTTCTGCTTTTATTAAAAGCTAAGGATTTTCTTCATTTTGGGCATTTGGGCTAACGATACTAAGCTCCAGACGTATTCTCCTATTCACACGCCTAGGCAGTATGGCAGTATTCGATGGAGAGCAACTACGAGTGCCGTCTTCGTTACTAACACTAGGTGATTACGACTGGCCACATGGTGATTGATGAGGGATCAAAGAATGATTATCAAAAGTAAATGAACAACCAAAAATACCCACACGCAAGGGTTCACTAGTACCCAGATCCGCAAATCAAGGTGGGACCAGAACCAACGACTCTTCACACCGAGGAAGAACTGTACCCTGGCAAAGGCTATTGAGAAGAAAAAGACTCATTCACTGGAAGATACGGACGTGAAAAACCACTACGCCACCGGCAGCGGTAGCTCAGAGCATCAACTAATGTCCCTACAGCGCCTCTGACCGGGAGGTCCTAGGTTGGAGTCCTGGCGGCGGCAGGATTTTCAACACTGGCTTTTCAGCCAGGTTGAATTCAGTCGCTGTCTGGAGGAGAGTTCTAGCGGCCGGCTGCTCTAATCGGTAGATTTCCGTGGTTTCTCCGATCAACACCAGGCGAATGAGGGAGCAGTACCCTATCAAAGGGGCCACGGACCGCGCGCGATCTGTCCTTGCTCTTCCTTGTCCTATCCTCTCCCCTTACACACACACACACTAACATACACTACCACATATTCCGGGAGACCGGTCGGGAGCTTAGAGCTTGTCCCGGCTGGGGCTGTGCCCCGCTTGTGGGAGAGTTCTGGTTAGGGGGAAACACCACTAGCCGACGGTAGGTCGGCGCCGGATCTCGCCATCCAGCGGGGGAAGTTCACCGCCATCTCCCGAGGCAAAACATGCACTACACTAACGGGACTAATGACCAACGCTGTTGACGCGCCCGGAAACACAAAAAAATCAATCAACCACTACGTCATTTCTCGCGCTTCCAGAGCAGAGAGAGCGCGGCCGTCGCGTCGCGAACGGCGCGCAGAGCGCGAGGTCCAGGCGGCGGGGCGGCCGCGCGCGTGGGGCCGCTTGGCGGCGGCCGTGAGAGCGTGAGGCTGCGGGCGGCGTGACGCGCGCGTCGCGACGCGGGTGCGTGCGGGAGGCGGGGCGCCGCGGGCCGCGTGCCAACGCACGACACACGTCGCACACCCAGGCGCGCGGAGCACCCGAACGAGGCCCGCGACCACGCCCACGCCCGCTTCCAAGCTCTCGCCTTCGCTCTCGCTGTCGCCCTTGCGGTCCCCCTCAACCACGTTCACAGCCCTGGCTCCGATCTAAGCCCATGCTCACGCTAATGGTCGCGCTCACGCTAATGGTCACGCTCATGCTAATGGTCGCGCTCACGCTAATGGTCACGCTCACGCTAATGGTCACGCTCATGCTAATGGTCGTGCTCACGCTAATGGTCACCCTCACGCTAATGTTCACGCTCATGCTAACGGTCACGCTCACGCTAATGGTCACGCTCACGCTAATGGACGCGCTCACGCTAACGGTCGCGCTCACGGTCGATCAGCGCCACGCCCACGAAGGTCCTAATCGGACGCGCTAGGATGCTCGTAGGGCCGATGGCCCAATGACCCCCAATATACGTAAAATGAGCAAAACGTACTAGACAATGTAATTCAGAAGGCTCGATAATCGGACCTTTATTGTGTCAGTGTGCGGATCATAAGGTGGTGAACAGACTGAATGGCATTTCTTGGACCGACATTGCATCAGTACATTCTTTTTACCTCCGTTATTATCTTTTTAAATAGTTCATTGTATTGATGACAGCGTACGCTTCTTTCGCCACTGCGTTGTGCAGAGTAAACAATGATGATCGGTGAACTGCGGAATACAATGTTTTTGTGAAAGCACTAGCATCCTCAATGGGTACACGATATGACGCCTCAGTCACACGATATACATTCAAATTCCTTGTTGACTAGAAAATTAACTAATCCATTCGCTCTGTAATTCACTTGAATTAATAACTTAAATGTAGGCATACAGGTAGCATACAGCAGTCTTAAATGTAGGCAGCAGGTAGCCACCTTAACATTTCTCACCATTGTCGCATATTCTGTACAGTTTTTCGTCGGGATGGGACTCTGCTTCTCCTCGGCTGTCGGAAGGTCCGGGAACATAGACCCGTACACACATTATCAACACGATTTTACTCAATAACAGATCTACCTTGCCTATTAGAATGCAACCGTGGAAAAATTGCAACTCACATTATATTCGTTTTCTATTTCCAAAAGAATAATCTAGAACTCGCATTTTCCACTATTTTTACCAATAAGAATTTTTCAGTTTATTGAATAATTAATACTTTTAAACTATCTGGACAAAATAGTGATTCAAAATTGGAGTACATATTTAGTAGTCTGAGGATGCCCTATTCTAAAAAGTTACTTATAAAATATTTAACACCTTTGAAAGATAAAATTGTCGATTAAATATAAAAGTTAGGACCCGTACCCCTGTAGTCCCTTCTTGGCTTTGGAAAACCCGTTCCAAACGGAATTGCTAAGTAGTAATTATATACCCATTCCTTTTGCATCTTTTTCCATTCTCTGAGCTTTCTATGTAAAGCAGTTATGCGTCACTTTGAAGGCTGCCAATTTGCTTTTCCTGCGCCTGCTTCTTTGTGCCTCCCACGTGGGCGCCTGCCTGTTTGAGACCGGCGGCGGGGCTCGAAGGCGGCACCCGTCCCGGCCCACGCGCTCTCGACGCTCGTGGGCAGAGGAAATATTTCACTTTCTACGTCGTCAATGTCAAGAACACGGAGTGCATACCATTTGGAGGCCACTACTCCTCGGGTTGGGTTGTTAAGGACTGCTGAATAATATGATAAAAAAATATATAGAAAATCTTCCCTTTTTCGGTCTCCGAGATGTGCAAGTTCGTTTTTAGAGGATTTTTTGAAATTTAAGTCGCTTAGTTCTTGTCTTTTAGCGCTTTTACTTTTTAACGAAGTATATTTTTTCGAATTTTCGTGAAACTCTTAGGGTGGGATTGTGAACTTGTTGAGTGTAGTTATGTATTATATACTGTGATCATACATGTTACTCATCATTAGTAGACTGCAAGGTCATGAGTTAGACCCCGGCGGTGATCAATTCGCGACACCATTAAAGTAGCTCGGGAATCCTACTATTGGCTTTAAAGGATAGTCTTCTAGAGGCCGAGAACTCTGGAGGTTGTTTCTGTCGATTACTCACGTCAATTCTAGGTAGATGAAGGAGTAATGTCTTAAACAATGGGTTCCCACTCTCTTATTTAGACCTCGGCAGTGTGTTTATTGAAACTGGTAGTTTTCACCTGTTGTAGTGTTCACCCTTCCGTGGTCGTAAATCCAATAAGTTTGGTCTTGTAACTTGTATTCGGTTATTTGTGCAAGTCGATGAGAGTTTCTTAGCGGAAGCGTCGAGTGTAGGGAGGACAAGGATATTTCCTTGAGCAGTCTCAGAGAATGGAAGTTCAACTGGAAGTGGAGAGGTCAATGAAACCAGGAGACACTTGAAGATTAATGAGCCGGTAACGTAGCATTGAAATTTGTTCTCAAAGTGGCCTGTAGCCTGTAGTAAAAAGGTCCTTTCTCTTTCACAAACACAGTGTAGTTTGCAACGATCTAGGCAGACGATGCGGGAAAACGATAACTGTGTGTTGTGATAAAAACATAGCGTAACTGTCGGTTAACTTGTTAGAAAGTTGTAGTAAAAAGTCTCCTTTCTTGTTCACGTGATTATTCTCGTAGACCTAAGAGCAACGTCAGAGTAGCTGTTTCGCAAACAATGTTGAACACGGCATTGCACTATAGTGCAACCGTGAAGCCCAGAGAAGATGTGGGCAAGAGAGATGCCAAGTGTTCTGGAGAGGGGTGGCTAAGGTTATTTAGCACAAGGTGACTACTGTGTGTTGTAATGCAGAGACCTCGCACGCTTGTTGTTGACCATGCTGTGTGGACAATTTTGCTATGACTTAATTCGCGTGCGCTTACTGCATCTCCGCGCCCTGATGCATCACTTTGCTGCAAGCAGGCCTTCCTTTTTGTTGGATGACGTCCTCGAGCGCCGTACCTGTGACGATGAATCATCTACCCAGCGCAGTTTTGTGGGTAGCTGACTAAGGGAAGCTGTGAGTTTAAAACTGAGTTGCATGATGAGGAATGCATGTAATTGGGTTACACCGTCTGTGAAACTTTAAACGTGTAAAAACGTTCATTCTAACCTTTTGTATGTTTTATTCTAAATTAACGAGTAAGTATTTTTTTCACAATCTTTAGTTTCGTATCTAACATAAAGCATATAAACTTCTTCGGAGACCGGATCTACCATTTTCCCAACGGTTTAAACGAGTGTTATCTAATGCAATACAGAATAAAAAAGCGAACGTTAAAAAGTAGCATCACCAGGATTAAATATTTGACTTGGATTTGAAAATTCATGAAAATAAATGGGTTTTTAAAATGAGTTTATGATTATGATTTTGTGACTTGTAAATTAGGTAATATACTGTGAATGTGGCAAATAAACTTCGTAAATCAGTGCAGATTGATTAAATATGAAAACAAAGCATTTACATGGCTATTTGTAAGCATTGTCAAAGAAAATCTTTTTTGGTGGATGCAAAGAACGACAAAAGAAAATTTGTGAATTGACAGATTTGGGGGGCATGTTACGACAGTCATGAATCACACCCTACCTCTGGCTGTCAAAACCTTTGACGGCCAACCGACCGTCAAAATTGCTGTGAACTCGCTGTTCGCGCATAGCACTAAGGACCTCCCGAGTATACAACTGATCTTCGAGCCTTGCAAATTCGGTTTAAATTTCTGGTGATATACAAGCTGTGATGAAATTACAAAAACACCTTTCACGGAACTCTCTGCCTATGAGGCCAAAATCGCAAAGAAATAATTTATTGATAATATTAGGAGGAACGCATTGGTGTGCTATCTTGCGCTACATATTGGAGAATCATATGTTCTGCGTAATGTGATGTTTTAATCTTCACAAGTGATTTTTCTTACTAATGATCTCACCAGTACTACCTTCATATTTACCGGTAGTTTTCCATCAACTGATGTCACTGCAGCACCTCTGACCGGGAGGTCCTAGGTTCGAGTCCTGACGGCGGCAGGATTTTCGACACTAGCTTTTCAACTAGGTCGAATTCAGATGGTGTCTGGAGGAGAATTCTAGCGGCCGGCTAGCGTGGTTTCTCCGATCAACACCAGGCGAATGCCGGAGCAGTACCCTACCAAACGGGCCACGGACCGCGCGCGATCTGTCCTTCCTCTTCCTTGTCCTATCCTCTCCCCTTACACACACACTTACACTAACATGCACTACACTGCCACATATTCCGGGAGACCGGTCGGGAGCTTAGAGCTTGTCCCGGCTGGGGCGGTGCCCCGCTGGTGGGAGAGTCCTGGTTAGGAGGAAACCCCACTACCCGACGGTAGGTTGGTGCCGGATCTCGCCATCCAGCAGGGGAAGATCACCGCCATCTCCCGAGAAAAAACAAGCACTAATGACCGAAGCAGTTGGCGCGCCCGGAAACACGAAAAAATCAATCAATCCTTCACACAAAAATCAATCAATCAATCAAAAAACCTTCATATTTTATAGAGGATGAGACCGTGGGGTTTATTCTCTCTGAAGGTCGTATAGATAGTGATTTTGATATTTGTTGCATTTGCATGAAAAGAACTTGGACAAGCCGCACCGAAAACGAGTGTGTTATCGGCTGCAATATTCAGAGTCTCACTTGGGACGTTTGTTCTGCTGATGCACAACGCAGCGAGGGAACGTGAGGCCTCCTTGAGCGACTGACGGCGGCGGCGAAGTCACATATGGAAATGCGCTCCGCCGGAAGGGCTCATTAGCACGCGGGTGAATGGGCGGCTTAATGAGCGGCGTGCGCTCGTACATTCACTCATGCACGCCCACACGCGCTCTCGTGCCTCTGGGAAGGAGCTTTCAAAGACTTCGGCACGAACGACGTCGCATCTGGACCGAGATGAATGCTTCTGCGCGCAGGAAAGTTTAAGATTCTGACTGATATTCACGCAGAAAGCACAGCGCCTGGAGTTTGCTTTCTAGTGTAGTTGTCGTATGCAATAAACATAGAATGATGGTCATATGCATGTAAAACAACAGTCGGAATTGGCTTGGTTTGCCTCCTTCAACAGTTTTTTTGTAAGATACTTTGCACGATTTCTGTACGATTCGTGCAGAAAATGTATCATCTGAGATTATTTCTTTTAGATCCAGGAAAGTTCGTGATTCCTACTGATATCACCCGGGAAAACTTCGTTTTCTTGCTTTCTCATTTTCTAAGTCTTCTGAAAGTAGCAGAGAGTATGAAACGCTGGTCATGGCTGTCGAGGTGTTTGTTAAGAAATATTTCTTCACGTATTATTGCAGTAAGTAATCCTAATTTGACACTTAGAATGCAGTTTCGATCCTCAATTAAATGGGGATAATTCTCATAAGCAAGGATTTTGGAAAATAAAGTTTTATGAACAGACATTTTTGGACATTGAGCATTGTATCACGAGAGCGGTAGAGCGTACACCAAGTTGACATACTAAGTAACTTACAGTTTTTGCGACGTGCAGTTACATGACTGTTACAATCTCTAACAAGATAACCAAGAAGTAAAGATGATGGATGACAGTCATCAAATTCTAAAAGATTTGAGGGTTTTTCTAATTCGGAAGCATTGTGTTAATAGGCAAGAAAATTTTAAACCTTGTTTACGCGATCTCTTTGTGATTTTCCTGATTGCCAGAAATCTGTCGCAAGAGCTTTGTATACAATTGCGAAACACAGAGGGACAAGTTGTGCGTTGGCCAAGACTCCTCTAATAACAAATGCTGGCCACGCTGAACAGACGTCGTAAATCGCACGATTGGAATTTCTCTTACCTCTGGTGACTAAGCCTTCCGCTTTCATTAAGTCGCTGATATATGAACTTCGAAGCAGCTTACAGAGAGCAGATTATATATTTCAAACCTTTTAGAAGCAAGTAAAAAACATAACTGTGGTCACGGAAATGCTCAATAACTCTTCTCTGACTTTTGCATTAAACAATAGCCCATCAGTGAGACCAATGGTTATTTTTGGACCAGATAGAAATAAGTGATTATGGAGAACGTCAAACGGAGATACTCCGCTAAAAAAGATTCCTTCATAGTGGAATATGTAAGTTAGCTGATTTGTACTTGTAAATTACAAAAGTATTATTCGTTGCGTGGCATTTATAATTTCGAATATGTGTCCCTCATCGTTTGGCGTCGGAAATTGGCAGAACGAGGGAACATGGGGGAATTAATACAACGTCCAAGCAAAGACAGAATTTAATGTATCGATTCTCATGCTACACACGAATTAAGCTCTGCTCGTGTGTCGCAACGATTGGGTGTCGAAAGCAGCCCGTTGGAGACGTCCGCTTTATTCATCTTGTCAGGGATTAATTCCATCCCCGGTCGACCGGACATGCCACCGCTCGTTCCCGTTACTCAGGCCTTCCTGCGTCATATGTCGCCCAGGAAACTTTACACCGCGCCGTCGCGAAAGAATAAAATGCCAAGGGCGACCGGCGAACTCCAGCGGGGACGGCTGCGGCGGCGGCGGCGACTCCTTTTGCCGACCGCGCTCGGGCTCGAACCCACGCGTCCCGGCCTCTACATATTCAGTGCGGCGCGACCGAGGCGAAAGGCCCAGACGACAAAGAAGCGCGTTTCAACGGCTGGCGTTATCTCGGAGGCTCCGCTCTGCAGGCGGCGGCGTGAGGCGCCTGGCGATGAGCTCCTGCCGCCGCGGGACGCGAGAGATGGGCATGGAGCCGGGGAAGGACAATGGGGGATGGGGACAGGGCGATGCGTAATGAGAAGAGGGCGATGAGCTGAGGGTGACAAGCTGTTGGCAGAAGGCGACAGGAAACGAGAGGCTCACGAATTGGGTAGAGGGGACACACGATGGGTACAAAGGAACATACAATGGGCAGAGAGGGGCATGCAATGGGCAGAGAGTCGGGCAGGCAATGGGCAAAGGCCGACAGAAAAGGGTAGAGAGAGGTCATGTAATGGGTAGAAAGGGACATGGAAAGGACAGAGAGGGACAGGCAATGGGCAGAGAGGCACGTACAATGGGTAGAGATGAACATGCAATGGGTAGAGATGAGCAAGCAATGGGTAGAGATGAACAAGCAATGGGTAGAGATGGACATGCAATGAGTAGAGATGGACATGCAATGGGTAGAGATGAACAAGCAATGGGTAGAGATGAACAAGCAATGGGTAGAGATGGACATGCAATGGGTAGAGATGAACAAGCAATGGGAAGAAATGAACATGCAATGGGTAGAGATGGACATGCAATGGGTGCAGAGGGATATGTAAATGACAGAGAGGGGCAAGCAATGCGCAGAGGGCGACAGACAGTGGGTAGAGAGAAACAGAAAGGGGGCAGAAGGAGATAAGTGAAGTGTAGAGGAAGGCAGGCAGTAGGCAGAGGCGGCAGGCAATGGACGGCGGAGGACAGGCAGAGAGCGGCGGTCGACGCGCTGCGGGAGATGGGCGGCGAGCAGGCGCGGCCGGGCGGGCGAGCGCGTGGGCGCTGGAGCTGAGGATGCGTCACTGCACCTGCTCGATTCAACGAACTCCCCTCCCTTCCCCTCCCCCTTCCCTTCCCCGCCCACGGAGCACGCCCGGCGCTTCTTCTGCCTCGATACCCGGAATGTCGAGGCGGTTTTTGCCCCGGCGGGCTCAATAAGTGCGTTCTCTTAGAAAATCGACCTGCTGGCTGTTCTTTGAATGTTGGGGCCGAACGTAATAAATGCTGTTCTGGTTACATGACGGTATAATTTAAAAACAAAATATTAACGTTAAAAAATAAAAAGATGCATCAAATGCAGAAGATGCAATTTGATATATGTTATTAAATGTATATCCAAACCAGAGTCCGTTATTATTCAAGTTCCACTATGAATGTGTCCTTGCCTGCATCATTATGTATTCAGAAATCATGTATTTACTATGTTTTTAGAAAGCGAAGTAGAAATAATACCAAATCTGTACCCTTGAGAAAAGTTTGAATTGATTTGAATCTGTCAGTCTTTTCATGATGTCCACCTGGCGTAAACGGTTTAATGAAAATTTATTATTTACATATGTGAAAATAAATGTGTATTGCACATGATATAGAAATAAAATTATATTTGACCTAATTAATTTTAGTGATTTTTCTCAAATACTAATGTTTAGATTTTGTTTCGCTAGGCAATAAATATATTGGCAATAAATATCATTGGCAACATATCTGAGTAGAACGGACTAAATGTTTCTTGAAATATAATAAAAGAACACTTTGACAGAAAAAAATAAATATACTTTTTATCATTTTAAACTAAATTTAATGTTATCGAATTACAATCGTCAAAGGGACTAAAAAAGTATAACTTCTGCAATAACTAAAAAAAAAAATCTGCCCGAGAAGTTTTTCCATATGAGATTGTACTAATTTAAACTTCTTTTATTCAATAATTGGCCCGGTAAGGGCCCATTTTTTCTTACCATCTTCAACAGAGATTATGCCTTTATTTAAAGCACTTTTTTGGCGGTAATTTACCGACGTCGATTTAACGAACGAGCAACAGTGGAAGCACGCGCGCGCAACTTACACTTGGGGACCTCCTGCGGAGCGGGCACGGGCGCGGCGGCTGCGGCGGCGGCCGCGACGGCGGCGGGCGCGGGGACGGGGGCGGCGTCCACCAGCGCGGCGCCCAGCACCAACACCAGCACCAGGGCGAAAGCGGCGGCGACAGCGGCGGAGCGGCGCGTGCGGGCCATGGCGAGGCTGCGGTTGGAGTGCGCGCCTTGCCGCCGCCTGCTCTCCTTCGGCCGCCGCCGCCGTCGCCGCCGCCGCCGCCGCCGCCGTCGCCGCCGCCGCCCACCGGTCGCCGGCCGCCCCGCCCAGCGACACTCGCACCTCGCGCGCGCGCGCGCCGTGGGCGAGGGCGGGGGGGGGGCGGGAGGCTGCGCGGGCGCCGAGAAAGCACCGTGCCGCGGCGGCGGAGGGGGTGGCTGCGGCGGAGGCCTAGCGGTTGTGGTTGCTGAGCAGTAATACTATGTACAGTTCCAAGCGTAACGAAGACAGGCTCAATAAACGAATCGAATCGGCTGAGGCGCGCCTACATGGGAACGGTTATTGAAATGAACTTTGGTGGGTGATTGGCAGGGGGCGATGGGTAGAGGGCGATGGGCAGAGGGTGATGGGCAGGGGGCGATGGGCAGGGGGTGATGGGCAGAGGGCGATGGGCAGAGGGCGATGGGCAGAGGGCGATGGGCAGAGGGCGATGGGCAGAGGGCGATGATCTTGAGTGATTTTGGTGTGAACTGTAAACTCGCGGTTCAAGAAAAAAAGAAAAATACACAACTGTATATTTGACCATGCTTTCAACATCACCACAAACGCCATTACTAGCCCATCACCACCACAAACACAACTATCACAACCACATTCACCAACACCATCAATACAATAACCATAACGACATAATAACCTCAACCACCAAGACAAAGTGCACTATACTACCACACATACTGGAAGACCGGTCGGGAGCTTAGAGCTTGACCTGGCTGGGGCGGTACCCAGCTGATGGGAGTTGGTTGGGGAAAACCCCGCTAGTCGACCGTAGGTCGGCGCCGAATCTCGCCATCCAGCGGGGGAAGGTCACCGCCACCTCCCGATGAAAAAACAAGCACTTACGGGACTAATAACCTCAGTAGTTGACGCGCCCGGAATCACTAACAATCAATTTATCAATCACCAAAACATCGTAAACACTACTATCCAACCAGCATTACCTCCGCTATCAATACCCTCAGCATTTTTATTTTTATTACTATTACCATCTCTGCACAAATTACAATCCCCCCCCCCAAAAAAAATTAAATCTTTATCGTAACCTTCTCACTTCCACTGCAGTATTATCACCATAATCACAAGAATGTAGGATATGGATCACGGGATCGGTCAATTAATGAAATACATTAGTTTGCCAACGTTTCAGAATATTTAATTCCTTCATCAGGGCTAACAAAAAACACAGTCACAAGAAATAAGGACAACTTTTCTGAACAACAGTAGAAATCACACAAAAAATGCCATGAATCAACATACACATTGTTGTTCAGAAAAGTTGTCCTTATTTCTTGTGATTGTGTTTTTTGTAGCCCTGATGAAGGAATTAAATATTCCGAAACGTTGGCAAACTAATGTATTTCATTAATTGACCGATCCCGTGATCCATATCCTACTAATTAACGGTCGTCGGTCCCTTCTCAGTCTCTTCTCGCCTAACAAATCCTTACTCAGTAACTTTCCTCCTCCTCCCTCCCTCCCCCCCCTCCTTCCCCCCTCCTTCCCCCTCCTTCCCCCCTTCCTTTTCCCCTCCCTCCTCCCCTTACCCAACGAAAAGAATCCTTCAACAAAATAACCCGTGATCCAAATCCCCATCACGTATGGGGGATGGACACAGAAGAGGCCGAACAATAACACCACCAGAAACCAACGAGGTACGAAGAGCCCCAGATTGGGACAGGCGTACTCTAACAACGCACACCCAGCGGAGCGGAGCGGTCGTGATTTCTACAATGATCACAAGAATGGGGAATTACTAGTTCCACTTCCCGTTATCAGTCACTATTAGCCTCAGCGCGGCTTCAGCAGGTTGTGCCCCCTCCGCTGCCGGGGCGCCGCGGCGCGGCGGTTTCCCTACTTTCTCCCGCGCCCGTTACGGGGCGTGCGGAATGGATCTGCGGCGTGACGCGGCGCGGGGGCCGCGGGCGTTCCGGCTGCCAGGCCGCGCGCCCTGCGCCCGCAGCCTCCGATTAGCATAAGGACGCGGAGCTATACTTAACGGCGCCCGCCCGGCCTCCGCGGCCGAAGCACCGTTTACACGAGGACAGCGGGCTGGCCGCCACCCTGCTGGGAAGAACAGTCGACTCCGGTTATTGCGAACTCGGCTATAGTGAACTCTCGGTTATAGTGAACTTGAGTCACGTGTTCCGTTTCATTTACATTACAAATAAGCATAAGAAGATTCGGTTATAGTGAACCTGAACCTCGGCTAAAGTGAACAAAGGAAATACAACGCCCTGGAAACTATTCCCCTTCTGGAAAATAACATATCGCCTCAGTGATACGAATTCCAACACTAGACAGCTTGAAGAAAGTATCGTCGGCGAAAGGTCGCTCGTATGTCGGCCTCCTCCAATGTGTTTCGTGTCGTATGTGTTCCAACAGTGCAGAATGCAGAATCAAGTATGGAGAGAGCACGAATTCTGGAGAAGGATCTAGAGAAATCACTAATAAAAAGTACGAAGCAAACAATTTAAATTAATTGATGTTTTAAGAGCAAATAGAGATAATGAATTTTTTAGTTCGTGCTCTTAATGTATTCTGCTGTATCTCTATACTAATCAAAACAATCGTTATGGAGAAATTCTATTTAATTTTGACGTCATCGGATATAGTGAACCAAAAATGTTAGTTCCCTGAAGTTTACTATAACCGGAGTCGACTGTACTTGTAGCTGTGCTCGTGACTCCGTTTCAAAGGGTTGGAGTTGTGAAAGCCTGTTAGGATGAGCATGTTGTGCTTTGTCAGCGACCGAGAACACAATGCCTTTACCCAAGGAGGCTACATGTTAAATTAAAAAAGGTCGAGTAAGGTTTTCTTTTCGATCAAATGCATTGAAGAAGAAGATATCAAAAAGCATGTCGCGTAGGACATACGAAGCTCCTTATGTACGGCGGAAGGAAAGGAGATCACTGAATGGAAAGTGGGCTTATGTTTACAATCTAGTTCAGCCCGATACTCGTTACATAATCGCGACAGTCTTCCGAATGCCGGAGCAGTGCCCTAACAAACAGGCCACGAACCGCGCGCGATCTTTCCTTCCTCTTTCTTGTCCTTTCTTCATCCCTTACACACACTTACACTAACATGTACTGCACTACTACACATGCCGGGAGACCAGTTGGGAGCTTAGAGCTTGTCCCGGCTGGAGCGGTGCCTCGCTGATGGGGGATACGTGGTTAAGGAAAACTACCGCTAGCCCACGGTAGGTCGGCGCCGAATTCCGCGGAAATCATGCACTACGCTTAGGGGCTAATGACTTTAGCGGTTGACGCGCCCGGAATCACTAACAATCCATCAGCTTATTTCCACGGCGACAAATAACTATACTCGGCATCTACTGTGCTGACTTAAATGTTAATGCGCAGACGGCAAGATAGCAGAGCTCGGCTATTAACTATCTTTCACGTTCTCCGAGGGAGTTCACCCGACGCCAATTGCTGTCTAGTTGACAATAACTGAAAAGAAAAAAAAACAACAACAAACGAGGTTTGGGTTTACCTGTGGAAGCATTGCGGATGTGCCTACTGCCCGGATTGAGCAGTCTTCATCTCCTTCTTCTTCTTCTTTTCCTTCGCCTTCTGATTCTCCTTCTTCTTCTTCTTCTTCTTCTCCTTCTTCATGGATTTAGGTCTTAAGGCCTGTTTCTACATCAAGAGAGTAAGGCCCGCAACAGACTACACCGAGGAATGCGTTACGAGAAATGTGCGACATGAAATGTGAAAAATCGAAACAAGGGACACTTATCGACCCCCACACACTAGAAAGAGTTTCCTCGTTCGCCTCTTCGGAGGTGAATGAGTTCCTCGCTCGAGTCGGTCAGCGAGCACGTTTTCTCGGACACATTTCTACCTCTTCATTTTTTATACAATTAGACTTTCGTTAGAGTAGGAAAACACTCAACAGTGCATAAAACCGAGCGATGTTATAATATTTAGCAGTAAAAGACGTGATAAACAACCAGTTTTTTAATTGTTCACTTGAATTTTCTCTTTAAACGGGAATGAACAAGAAAAAAACTTGTGTGAAAGATATTCTTATTTAAATGAAATCCGTTGATAATGAGCAATATAAAAATAAAAATTTGAAGCAAGAAACTTGAAGGGGTATTTTGAAATAACTTAATTAATTCATTATTTTCTTAATTCGTATTTATTATTTATGAATGAATTTATGAATTATGTGATCATTCACCATTTATTCATAAGACATCCAATCAATACAGTAAAATAGAGGGGGAGGAGCTTTACAGAGCTCAAGAAAATATGCACAGATTGCACTACTCCCTTAAAAGTCACATACGTACCAGTTTTTTAGATTAAACAATGATTTGTATGCAATGCAATAATGTATTTCTCTTTAGAATATTCGAACTAGTTAAACAGATGGTTTACAATTATGGCAACAAAACAAGGATTTCTCGGGTTAAAGTTACTCAAGAGCATTTAATAAAACAAGAAATGGGACTCGCAGATGATCTCAGTTAACTCGGCGTCCCACTCTTGGCTTGTAGCGCATAAAGGCATTTCCAGACATCGAATAACCTATTTGTAGTGTGTGGACTCAACCTTGCCGGCCTCTTTCCACATTTCTCGTCGCACATTTCAAGCAACGCATCTCTCGGTGTAGTCTGTTGCTGGCCTGAGTCTCTCCGTCTTGTAAACGGGCGGCCAACATTTGTTCTTCCTTTAGGATTATATTGGTACTTTATTATGGGAATTCTATTTGGAGGATTGCGTTAAATATGATCATGCCAGTTGATTCTTAATGATTCAATTCTGTCCATCAGATTGAATATATTCAATTCAGTTCTGTTATCATTATATTGTCTAAGATATTGTAACCTACTACTGAACGTAAGAATTTCATTTCGGCACTTTTCATTTTTCTTCTCTCTGTTCTATTTATTGTCCAGTTTTCGCATGCATAAGTTAGCATGGGTGCCGCCATTGGTTAGTAGAATTTGAGTTGCGAGGTTTTTAAAATATTGTTTTTTTAATGTTCTTCTTATTGTCCCATACATGTAATAATATCTATTTAATTTCCGGCCTATGTCATTTTTTGGCAGTAAGACACTTTGAAGCCGAAATAGAGTAAATTGGTTGTCTGTTCTATTGGCTCATTATTAATCACAATTTTACAACTAACATGGTTATTTTTCCTTCAAAGCCCATTGATTTTGTTTTCCTAGTGGAGATTTACAATGAGCTGTAGTTCCTCCAAAAGAATGTTTCTCCAAAAACTGATTCACTCATTCATTCGCGTAAGAATCACTGATAAGAGTGTGCAAGAACATTTACACTGTTCTCGCAATTCCGTAGCCTCTGTCGACCTCCGAAGGAGCGGTGGCTCCCGGTCCAGACCCTAATCACATCAACTGATGTTACTGCAATGCCTCTGACCGGGAGTCCTAGGTTCGATTCCCGACGGCGGCAGCATTTTCGACACTAGCTTGTGAGCTAGGTCGAGTTCATTCGCTGTCGGGAGGCTGCTCTGATCGGTAGTTTTCCGTGGTTTCTCCGATAAACATCAGGCGAAAGCCGGAGCAGTACCCTAACAAACGGGCCACGGACCGCACGCGATCTTTCCTTCCTCTTCCTTGTCCTATCGATTACACACACACTTACACTAACATGCATTACACTACCACATATGCCGGGAGGCCGACCGGGGACTTAGAACATGTCCTGACTGGGGCAGTGCCCCGTTGGTGGGAGATGCCTGGTTAGGGAAAACCCCGCTGGTCGACAGTAGGTCGGCGCCGGATCTCGCCATCCAGTAGGGGAAGAGCACTGCCACCGTTCGATGAAAAACATGCACTTCACTTACGGGACGAATGACTTCCGTAGTTGACGCACCCGGAATCACTAACCAATGAATCAATTAGGGTCTGGCACCACAACAAAACATTTCGTAGCATGCAACACTCGTAGGAAACGTAGGATGAGGTCGGATAAGAGCGTCTCCTTTCCTTCCACAGCTGCGGTGGAGACAATGGGCCACAATGTAGGGGAACCTTCTCCTCCGCTACTCTCTGCGCGTGCGTGGTCGAGAGGTTTATTCTAAGTTGACGAGCAGTAGCACTGTCCTCGAGCAAACGGCGCTCGAGTCGCACGACGGGCCCGCCAGCCACGTGCTGAGGCTGTTGCTTTCGCGTGGCGAAATCGCGCACTCACGGCGGCTGCGCGTGCATATAAGGGCTTCGCTGTGTACGCGACGTGGGTTCGGAAAATGGTACGAGTAACAGTACGGCGCAGAAGTGGCTTTGCCGCCGAAATACTTGTTGGCCGTTAGGGGGTCCGTCCGTGAATATGTTTCCTGTTTATTTCCTCTCTCAGAGGTTAAGTAGACGCGATGCGTTCTTGCCTGTCAAGCTTGTACAAATACTCTTCAAAATTTGACTCTCAATATTAAGGAAAATTACATTTTTTCCAATAGAAGGCGTCATCGTACATATTTAAAGCTTAATATCGCTTCGTGTATGTCATGTTTGATAAAAATATTCAGAATGCTAAATTGAATGGAAATTATGCGTTTACTTTCATTCAATGGCTAGCATTGTATCTCGTCTGTTTGACTGTTATTAGTTTATTTCATATTTGAGAACATTTGAATCTGGGTATTTGTAATCTCTGGTAATTTGTGGGTATTTGTAATCTGTGTAATGGTAATCTATCATTTATCTTATCGGTATCAAATATTCGCTATATGTTTTGTCAGTGATCAGTACGAGGTATCGTCTATTGCTGAACAAATTTACAAGTGTCACTCCGCCTTCATACATTTTATGTACAACCCTAACAAGAAATCATGTTTACGACCAGTTCCGCAAGTTGTTTAACCGGTTTTTAGAATTACCGAAATTGTAGTCTTGTCATGTTGTCATCTCAGCTGCAAAATGACAGCGTTTTGTTAATGGAGCAATAAAATCTACTTCAGAGTGTTTTGGATCTTTTAAATTCCTTCGTACCTGCTTAGCGTACATTCACTGAATTTGGAAGCAGTTACCACGACAAGCGGCGCTTAGAGCGCGAGACAAAATTTCTCGCAAGCGGAACGATAGGGATTTTAATGTAAATACAAATTTGTACGAGTAAAAGTTGACAGCATTCAATAATATTCTTTAAAATTTATAAGTTTCTCTGAATGAATGAGTACCCTTTTTATTAAACATATTTTTGTATTATATATTTTACCAATTACTACATATCTTTTACATTTTAATATATTTATACTTCTCAATTGGTACATTTCTGTTGCGAGTTAGCAATATTTTTACTTCTCGTATACGGAGTAATATACGGAGTAATATACGGAGTAATATACGGAGTAATATACGGAGTAATATACGGAGTAATATACGGAGTAATATACGGAGTAATATACGGAGTAATATACGGAGTAATATACGGAGTAATATACGGAGTAATATACGGAGTAATATACGGAGTAATATACGGAGTAATATACGGAGTAATATAATATACGGAGTAATATACGGAGTAATATACGGAATATACGGAGTAATATACGGAGTAATATACGGAGTAATATACGGAGTAATATACGGAGTAATATACGGGTAATATACGGAGTAATATACGGGTAATATACGGAGTAATATACGGAGTAATATACGTAATATACGGAGTAATATACGGAGTAATATACGGAAGTAATATACGGAAGTAATATACGGGTAATATACGGAGTAATATACACGGAGTAATATACGGACGATATATAATATACGGAGTAATATACGGAGTAATATACGAATGTATACGGAGTAATATACGGAGTAATATACGGAGTAATATACGGGTAATATACGGAGTAATATACGGAGTAATATACGGAAGTAATATACGGGTAATATACGGAGTAATATACGGAGTAATATACAATATACGGAGTAATATACGGAGTAATATACGGAGTAATATACGGAGTAATATACGGAGTAATATACGGAGTAATATACGGAGTAATATACGGAGTAATATACGGAGTAATATACGGAGTAATATACGGAGTAATATACGGAGTAATATACGGAGTAATATACGGAGTAATATACGGAGTAATATACGGAGTAATATACGAGAAAGTTATGTAATGCTGCACGAAAAAACGGCGGATTTTCGACAAAAAGAAATTCATTGCCGGGCTCTGGCGGCGAAAAAGTGCATAAAACCAGTTGCTAAATTAACAGAAAGCTAGAGGTGCTGCAGAATGGCACAGACTTTCTTGTGGTATAGTTTCATTGGTGTGGACTGGCTTTAAGGTTTTGCTAAGGTAATGTAATTTTTTAAATACCTCTCAATCCGTTAGTATGGACATTTTCATCGATTTGTATGCATTATTAAAATTGTGCTTCAAATGATTTTAAATGAACTTTTTCGAAAACTCAATAGATTCTTGTGAAAAAGGGCTTCAAATTTCGCATTGACAGTAATGCTTATTCGTCATTTTCTTAAAAACGACTACGAAGTTTTCAATGAGGACTTCTATTTACGACGAGTTTTAACTCTTCTTTAATATTCTTGAAGTAATGATTCAGTTGTACTACTAGAAAAGCAAAAAGGTGAGAAAATGTTAAAAAAAATGTACTTTGGGCCACGATAAATGGCAGCTGGCCAGAGAATGGAGTACGACCTTAAAGTCAGACCACACCAAGAAAATTAGAAAAATTTGGTACGAGAAAGTTTGTGTCATTCTGTAGCACCTCTAGTTAATACTAGAATAATCTTCCTTTGTAAGCAATGTAATGCTGCTGTGCTTCTCAGGGCCATTTTAACAGCTTTGGGGGCCCTTGGTCCTAAGTTAATTTGGGGGCCCCCTACTCTTACTTTCACCGATCATCGTCCCCCTTCACAATTTAAAGACAAAATTTGGTCAAAAACTAAACTTCTCATCACTGAGTGACATTCTCGCATCATCCAGCAACATTCCATATTATAAATATGCGCGACGTATCACTCCGTTATGCCATTTTTGCGTATAGTTCAATCATACATAACTTTTTTATGTTTTTTCATTTTATCTTTTGAAAAATGTAGTATTAAATATTTTTTTAACAACAATCGGGACCTTTGAAAATCGGGCTCTAGGCCCAGACCCGTCGGGCCCGTGCCTAACACGGGCCTGGTGCTTCTGTGACCACCAGACCTGCGCCCCCCTTGCTTCATGGAAACCACGTTCTCGTAATCATCAAGGATGACCGAATGTTTGAGGATTAGAAGTAATTTCAACCACATGCTTGCTCCAGTTTCCTAGAGCGTAACTCGTAAGCGTAACTCAATCGAAAACTCTAAATATTTTTTAAAGATCACAGTCTCGTCATGATGTTGGATTAGGGTTTCGTTCTCTTTAACCATTCTCCGCAGTCAAGGCGCCATGATATTATTCTCTTGTGCACGGGGTCCTCGTGAACAGCATTGAGTATACCACTACGAACGTATTTTATATTGCAAACAAAACTATAGTGTTTTGTGAAGACTAGTATACCATTACTTCTGAAGAGGTAGAACTTTCTTTTAGATGCTCCGAATCTATGACACGATCTGATCGACGACATTCTGTACTCGGAATGTGAAGAGGGCAGGTATTCCCAACGAGTTTTTTTCATCGACCCCTTTTTAAAGAATAGCTAGCTTCATAGACCCCTTTTATGTATTTTGAATAACACTATATATTCATAACACAAATAATGGGCCATAAATGTCTTAAAGATTATTATTCCTTTGATGTCTAATTCTAAGCGAGTCGAAATTTGTATATTATTGTTATTAAATAAAACATTAAAATAATAAAAAGCAGAAAACAATGTATTATTATTATTATTATTATTATTATTATTATTATTATTATTATTCGTCTAATTCACGAATAAAGATGTTATGAGTCGTCTGGATATAAAATTTGCTCCGTGGTGCAGTGAGCTTCCTAAGAAGCAGATCTACAGACTGTCGGTGCCGCTACAATATTTGCGCAGAATGCGGCCGCTGTTCCGCTAAAGTGCCAAGTCTTGCACTTCCCAGTCTTTTGAATGATCACAAATTTTGCGGAACAAATCCAAGAGCTCCGATAACTATCGAGACAACCTGTGCTTTACGCCCCGCATTCGGCTGATCTCGATTTCCAAAGTTTTTATTTAAGATGTTTCTCTGCCTGCTTGAATAAAATGTTTTTGATCGCACGTCACAGATATGACTACAAGTTGTCTCGTTTTTTCTTCAAATCCCGCAATAGCAATATCCGGTTTGTTTGCCGATATCGTGCGATCAGTTTGAATTTTGTGGTCGTACAATATTGTATACAGTCCTACAGACGTCACCGATTTCGGAGGTGTTGGGGTCTCGAGTTCTAACTCCAGTCCACTAGTCCGAAACTGTAGGACTACAGGCATCGCCAAACTACTTATTGCAGATATTTTATTCCTGACACGACATATTTTTGTTCAACTAGCAACAGATGGTTCTTCTCTAGAGGTTTATTCATTTTGTTAGCTCTGGCTGCAGTTATAACTTTGTACATTACTGTCAGTCAAGTGATTGGCCTGTAATTTTCTGCCAAAGTCTCCCAATCTGGGTAGAAGACACGTGATGCCGCGGGTGAGTCATTCCGGGAGTTCTTTTGGTTTTTCTAAAATGTTATTACTGGTCCTGACTAGGTGAGAATGTAATACAGTTAATTTCTTAATTCAATAATTCTGGATCTTGTCAATCGCTGGGGCTTTCCAGATTCTCATGATCTTAATTGCTTAGAAGAGATCCTCTTTTGACAATTCGTGAACATGTTCCACAAGTTCATCGGCAGCATTAACTTCAGATTGGAGCCAAGATACGCCTTCGATGTAGGATCTGCTTTCTTCCAAACATTCTTGCCAAAAATATTTTGACAGCGTTTGCAGGAAGAACAGTCTCGCCTTTCGGTTTTAATGACAGTTTGCAATAGATTATCTTCAGTCTGTTTCAGACAACCGGTTTTGTACACGGAAATCTAGTCTACATATATAACGTTAATGCGTTGAGCCCATGCTTGGATTTTCTCTTTTAGCTTCTCAGCTTCCATTAGTCTTGTGTTGTTTTGAATTTTGGTACTTTTGTTCAACATGGAACATTTTTCGTTGAACTTTAAATGTGGGTGTTGGTTTAGAAGATATCTAGGCGAATATTTTACGCCGAGTGTCGGCTATCCGTTTCATAATGTTTTTCGTGTATGGAGTATGGAGCTGTTTACTCTGTTTGGTTGTCGTCCGTCGGTGTTCTTGGCTGTCCTGAAAATTATTTGAGATACGAAAGATCCAGTTGCATGGAGGATGAAATTAATTTCAGTAATATCTAGATTTCTACTTGGGGTCTGTACCTCCTCGTTTAAGCCAGAATTCGCTGTCTCTCTTAGCTTTAACATTTTCGTATATTCTCCTCTTAACGGTGAACGAGATTCAAGTAAATGAAAAAACTCGTTCTATCTCGCCTCGAAAGAGGTTTCGCAACATGTTTATACCGTGTGATTCGTAGTAAGATGAATTTTAATCACTGACGGAAGTTTCATTTGGGAAGAGATGAACCTTCAACAGGACCATCGTTTTCAGGAATATTAGATGATTCTAAATGTTCGTCATGAAGATAGTTCGATCAAAGAACACACTCCGCATTTCCCAAAATGTCAGCAAGTTGTTCTGATGTGAATTTTCCACTGCTGAGTATGTATCGTCGTTGACTGGCAAGCTTCTTTGAATCTAAGATAGATCTCATATTCCGCTCTCTCCATATCTTGAAAACATCCATTTCTGACCCCCGTAACATTTTTTCCCTTTTCCATAGTAAAAGCACCGCATCACCTTCTTCAGTTCATCCCTTGCCCATCTCTGACGATGGCTTCCAGCTACTGCCGGGTCTGGGTCCCTGGGACTAACATCCTTGGGATGGCCAGACGTCGACAAGGTGACATTAGCTCTGTTTCTCAGCAAGTACGGGACATTGGTAGAACAAGGCGCGTCAAGATTCATTACATTTCTCGTTCTAACCATTGTTTATTTATTTTAAGGGAAGTTTTGCAAGAAGAAAGTTTAAGTTCAAAGATCTCGTGCAACCTGTGGGTTATTTCCTGTCATCCGTTACTCGACTCTCACGTCCCTCCGATCGCCAGTTAGCGTTTCTAAGCCCTATGGGATTTCCCCTACTGAGTCGTACAACCTGATTTGATCAAATAATCTAACGGAAGAAGATGAGATGGGGGAACAACATGGAAGAATAGTTATCACGTTACGAAAAAATGCAATGTGCTTTTGCCACACACATTATTGTCGTACGGAGTAAACGTAATGGTAGTTGGTTACACATCAAGTGCCTTTATGCATGTTCATTTGTTCGCTTGAAGAAAATTCTCCCTGGCCCGTGGGGGGATCGAACCCACGACCTTCGCGTTATTAGCACGACGCTCTAACCAACTGAGCTAACGGGCCATGCTATTCGCAGATTTGTAATATCCCAAATAATCAAAAATATTTATTCTCATACGAAAAGGAATGTATTCTGTAGCTGATAGGGGAACAAATGTTTGAGAGATTTTTTACTTTCTCGCTATCGCTTACGCGATAGAGAGAAAGGTATGTAATGCTGCGGGAAAAAACGGCAAATTTTCAGCAGAAAATCTCTTATTACAGGGTCCTGGCAACAAAAATGTGGAAAAATCCAGATGTTATATTTACCAAAAAAAATCCTTTCACATACGGTATAGCAGGAATCCATGTTTTGTGGGTTCATGATACTGAAAAATCGAATGACGGCAAAACGTCTGTGAAAATGACTGTGAATAAAGCTAGTGGCTAAACCGTTCAGCCGATTTTCTCCAAAATTGATATTTCCCAATCGATCTGGATGATGTCGCAGGCCCTTGAATTTGAAAGCGATATTTTAATTTTGAGGGGTACTTTACATTAAGCCTCGGCGACATTTTCACAATTGTCAAAAAAATGACTCCAACGTTTTTGCTTTAACTTTGTTATTGGACAGTGTGAAGGACGTTTAAGAGAATGGAAAGGTCTCATGTTGGTTGAGAAACCTAATTTTGCGAAAATTAAAATTTTCTTACATTACTGCATTACAATACGTTTACAAATTAATCTATTAGAAATTCTTTGAAACCTATTTGAAATATATGAAATAAAAATTGTTAGCCTGCAGAGAATATCAGATTGGATGCAACAATGGCTCAGGAACAATGATTCGGAAGCTAATTCCTGAGAATTTCGTCTTATTGCTGGGACATGTTTTAACCGTATGAAAAGCAGTTTAATTGTCAAATTTGTGTCGATATTTGCTTGAAAATATTTAATTTTCGCACCAAATTTTCTACGATTTGTACTGAGTTTAAAAAAAGACTGAGAAGTGTCAATTCGGAGAGAAATCGTGTATAAATAGTATTACATAACCATTACTAAAGGCGAGAAACAGTGCTGTTTTAGCACCACTAGTTTATTCTTGCTATTTTTGTGAGTTCGGTACTTTATCGGTTGCATCGTGGAACGTTTAAATTGAATGTTCTAGGCTCTTTCAAAACTGTATTCTCGTCAATGCAAGGTTAGAACCTATTCCATTTTTTGACCCGATTAATTGTGGACTCGCAATGTGGTCAACAATTTGTGAATTGTATTTAATTGTTACGGCAAAATAAAAGTAATGAAAAATTAGAAAGTTTCCTCTTCCAGAAATTATGTAAATATTTCATTTTCGGTCGTGCATATTATACGCAAAATTATCATGACATAATTTGCTCAATTTACAAGTTATTTCACTTATGCATGTTTTTGAGTAAAGAAAATCACAATAGCGAGAATCCCACAAGGAGATTCAGAATTAATTTGTTTTTATTTCTTATAATTATTTGGAGAAGTCGTAACTCGATATTCTAAGCCCAGTCAAATTAGACAAATCGAGTGAAAAATTCCAGACTTTTGAAATTTGGCATTATTGTTCTTTGATACTTACTGCCCAATATACTAAAAATCCTGGAGTTTGAGGGGCGAGCCGGGGATGAAGGGGCGTTTAAAAGTGTACATTCTATGTGTTTTGCATATATCTCCATCACTATGAATGTGGAAATGTGGAAAAAGGCAGTAGTCATATTAAATGAAGGAAAAAAGTGGAGTCTACATATTAAAATGTAATAGTTGCAATTCTGCATATGTGGGACAAACAGGTAGGAAGTTTTCCTGTAGGCTAGAGGAACACCTCAGATCTTGGAGACTGAAACAAGATCATTCCACATTTGCCAACCACCTTATTCAATATAAACACTCTTTCGACCCTGAAACTAATTTCAAAATTCTACATTTCGAAAATAAAAGTACCAAATTAAATATATTAGAAAATTTAGAAATCTTAAAATTATGCAAAAATCCCAACCTTGTATGCCTTAATGAACAAGCAGTAGTTAAATCCAGTCCCATCATAAATTTATTAATTGACTAGCTTTACTTTTTGTTCATTTCCTCCCTAACCTTCCCGCAGTCTGCATTCGTACAGCGTACGACCAAAATGGCGTCATACTTTGACGATTTTCCATAATTATGGGTTTAATCTGCGTTACTTGGGTAAGTACCAATTCTAAATATTTATTTCATTGTTCACTGTTTATATATGATTTTGTTGACATGTGTAATTTGTTTAATAATTGTAGAACCACTGATGATGGGAAGAGTGTTCCCGAAACACGTGTCTGACTACATGTAATCACATTAAAATTACATTGTATACTATTGTGGTTGATATCTCATTCACCCCATATATTTTATCATGTGTAATGCTGTAACTCATACAGAAATACTACGATCTTCCCTTTATTAACCATTATTAGTATCTTTGAACGTACTAATAGCTCTTGGCGGTTTCTTTGCTCAAAAAAGTTTCGTACTTGGGGAAAAAGAAGAATTTTCATATTTATTGTCAAGAAACGAATCGTTATTTATAATTTATTTCCAAGGAAATATGTTTTAATATTTTATAACTCTCTACAAAATACAAAACGTTGAATGCTCCACATGTAAGAAGGCAGTAAATCTCAGTTTCTATTAAATTTATTTATTGAGCTTTGGAAAAATCTGTTGAAAGCAGAAATGACAGCATAGCTCGTATAAACTGAAATACAGTTCGATGACTATTTTCCTAATTTACTACTCAACTGGTCTATCGAAGGGATAATCACAAAGTGCAGTCTGAGCATCAAACATCTTTCAAAGCTCTGTGTGTTAGGGAGCATTTTTGGTTTAGAATTAAGACATCCTACCAGTCATGGCGTCTTCTGTTAATGTTTGTTTCCAAGATTTTCAGGTCGACCAAGTTTTCTTGGAACTTAAAAAAGTAAACTTTTAGGAATGTATAAGCTTAAAATTTTGTTTTCGAGGTATTTTAATTGATAAGAAAAATACAGTCCAAAACAGTTTTCAGAGTTAATTTTAATTAAGACTATTTTATAGCGCTTGTGGTGTAGGAATGGAACAGGCGTTATAGGGTTTGCAAGGGGGGTGAATTAAAAAAGAGACGATTTATAAAAACATTTTATTAAATGATTTTGATGACATAATTTTGAATTTACAGAAACAGTCGTGTTCATGATGTGTGAAGTCAGAAAATGAGAAATGTTGAAATGAAGATGCAAGTCGCTTAGGTTCATTTGAAGAATCTGAAAAAGAAAAACAAATAGTAAATCAAAAATTTCAACCGAAGCAGATAAGATGAAAACGTAGTGCTTTCAACTCTGTCAGTTGAAAATAAATCTTAAATATAATACTATACACTTCCAATTTACAAACAATTCCTAGTACATTATTGCAATCTGTCAGTAATATAATTGTTTTCACAAATTAAAATGTTTTTCAAATTGTTGAATTATAAAGATAAAGTTGTAAATTGAACACGAATTGGCTATAAAAAATGTTTAATTAAGATGGTTACGATCGCCAATCATCTATATTTTCGTAACCCCATTAAAATTTCTGTGCTGAATTGATTGCACCTGTTTCAGTTACTAAGCAAAGGGATATTGATAATAGGTCCTCAACAACGACATGGATGCAAGGGATTTAACTTTTGACTAACAACCTTTTGCGGGCACAGTAAATGGCACCGCGGCCCGCCAGTTGGACAACCCTGATCTAATACCCTCGTACACTAAAAGCAGAATTTATATATGTTAAGTTTTGGTTCTTGTATTTTATAACAACCCTTTACTATTAGAGTTGACTTTATTTAAATAATTCCACACTTTTTTTCGCTACAGTTTCGTGGACTTTCTTTTACTCATCGTCAGGATAGAAAATTATTTAAAATTAATTTGTTAGATAATGAAATTACTAATACAAACAGTTATTTGTATAAAACGTTATCACACAAAAATCATAGTATCTAAATAGGAGACAACATAAGATTACTAAATATATTCATATGAAGCCTAGCTTGTAATTAAATTAATAAGATTTTAAAAATTCTTAGTCATGCGTTACATTAAATAACTTTTGCATTTAATGTGATTTAACATAAAATATACAAAAAATATAATGTACAAAATGTAATATACAAAAAAAAGACGGAAACCTATTCAGGCATGGCATATGTTACAGAGACAACGGGGGAGGGGGAGGATAGACAACTATTAGAAAATGATAGTCCATTGGTGGAGGCTAAACAGAATAAACAAGATAACGTATTATGTATTATATTTAATTCGTATTGAAATTATTTGAGGACTGAATCATATAAATTTGTGAATACATTAGATTCAACTTGAGCATTTAAGCAATTATTAGTTCTTATTATTATTATAATAACTTCAACTTTTAAACACTTAAATAAACGCAGACTTGCATACTCACGAGCCATAGCCGCCGCCGCCGCCTCCGTGGCTGAAGGAGCTGGCGTGGCTGAAGGAGGCGCTGATGCCCCCGAAGCCGAAGGAGCCGGACGCCGAAGAGGCGTGGCTCTGGCTTCCGCTGCCGGGGCCCCCGTGCCCCCCATGCCCGGAGAAACTGCCGGCGCTCGCGGAGCTACCCGCAAAGCTCCCGCCGTGCCCACCGCCATGCCCGCCGTGCCCACCGTGTCCGTCGTATCCGCCATGCCCGCCGTAGCCGCCGTGACCGCCGTGACCACCATAGCTGCCGTGCCCGCCGTAGCTTCCGCCGTGGAAGAGCTTGTGGAACAATAGGCCCTTTGTCGGAGAGCGTTTGCTTCTGGCTACATCTGGAATAGAGGCGTTGGACGTTAATGATTTATTCTTAACCAACATTTAAGAGATGAAGGTTTTTAATCCTTAAGCAATAACGGATAGCCTCTGTAAGTTGTCACTCAAAGGGGCTAACCGTCGTTGATAGTAGCCACTTACAGGGTCTATCCGGGGCATCAGTTAATGCATAGCTGTCAAACCCCGGAAGTTGTATCAAATATTCTACATTCAAAGCAAAATTAAGATTGTGTGTCAAAACAAGAATCGGAAAGGAATATTGCGTACTGATTAGTTAGCAGTAATTCCAGATCATTTAAAATTGTAAATGAATCAAAAACAAATTAAAATATTTAAGTTATTAAACAATTGCATGTTTCATGAATCATCGATTTCCGTAATATACGAAAATTATTAAACAAGTTGCAGTTTAATAAATTTATCTTTTTAAAAATACTAATTTTCAAAGTTTTTTTTTCTGTTCAAAAAATCATATGCTTTGTTACAAATATTTCATTCGATACATACATTCAAACATCGAACAAATAATAATTTTTTAAAAAATGCTTCGAATGTGAGGTAGCCAACACCTTTCGGTTCACCTCGTGCGTGTACGCGGGAACATCTTTTTCACGTTCTGTATGCCAGAGGTCGTTGCAGTCGTTCGTTCTCGCTACGAGCCTCTTTTCTCTCCAGACAGAGGGCACTGACATCGCCTTCTCGCTATCATTATTTGTCGCTAGATCTCGCGCCTTGGTTGCTTAGGCATTGACACGATGAAAATTTATAAATTGGAGACCTTGTTCAGTTGATAACTTTTTCTTCTTAACGTTTTCTTTTTCATGTAAAATAGAGGCAAAAAAAAATTCTTCACCGCAGAAGAAGTAGTGCATTTTTGTCAGCTGTACCTCAGGTGAAAAAACCAAGGGATTTACGATCAATTTCAAATACATACTACATATTTGTTGTACAATATAAATCATAAGTTTGAGTGTGTGGGGGGCATTTAATTATCAATCCACCAAAAAAGACCTTTTTCGCATTCACGGATGTAATATGCGATAGCTTCAAATGCAGATTATAAACGAAACAATAAAAGACCAATATGTATTTCACATGTCGCATACCGATCTCGGTTCCCATTCACCTGCTAATGAACTGAACACGAGTTTACCAAACATTTCATGAAAGACCGTTGCTTGCGTTGTACGGTATGAACTGAATGCCAAGTATTAATAGTAATTTGTTAAATGCTCTGGAAATACATAAATTGGATCAAAGAGTGCAAAGGACGTTTATAAATGTGATATGAGCTTACTTTTCCTAAAAACCTCTCAAATTAAAAAAATTGCAAAACTTCATTTTTTTCAAATCGTCGAACACTTTAAATATTGAACCTGGAAATTTCTCATTTAATGCAATTTATTCTTAAATACTACATCTTTAAATTATTTCAGGGTCATTTTTTCTATAGATTGCTCGTTTTCGCGTACTTTGTAGTTAAATCGTACCAATTCTTTAAAAATACGTAAGCAGTACATTCTCAAAATCGGCTACAATGCTTTTGTTTAAACTTTTTTGCGGCTTATTGCGATTAGAGCAAAATGCAGTTAATATCACTTTTAGGTCGATTTTGTTTAATACTTTTAAATTTTTGAAAGATCCTCATACCTACATAATTCTTTTTTAATGTTTCGCACGTTCATATTTACATTACATATGTATTTTATATTTTTTTAATTTATTGCATTCTGTGGATAGAATTGCTTCAAATATCTGACGAAGTTCCCACTGTGTCAGAAGTTTTCGAATGGGAATATTTTCTTTACATGACTTAATGTAAAGTATAGATAATGATTTTTTTCCTTACATTCATGTTTAACTAAATAAACAAGGAGATGGAAAATATAGTGGAAGATGATTTTTCCATTTATTTCTTGCAGATGAGGTGTTTAGTGATTTGTGGCTTCATGGAAAGGGAATGACACTGATTTTTACATAGCAGAAATCATAAGACAAAGTCTGTTTTGTTGTTGCAAGAAAATTATATATTTGTAAAATGCAGAATTATAAAAAATAAAGGTCAATAAATATTTTGAATCGATTAACTTTACAGTATCTAGCTATTTTTTATGTTCAACATTTCGCTAACGTGCTTAGTTTTAATATTTCACGCAAGACCACGGGTCTTGGAAGTTTAATCTGTTTTCCAACGCGAAGATCGTCCCGCGGGGATCTTAATTCAGATGAGTGACTTCTGAAGTACCTTTTATTAATTGCTTACCATTTTTAGATTATCAGTAGGTAATAAATTAAAGATAAGAATTCGTACTCATACTTGACGAAATTTTATGATCTTGATGTAGTCGTGTGAAATTTCGAGAGATATGAAATACTGACATTTCAAACGGTTAGATTCGTGCAACATCATTTGACATCTCTATTGTTCTTTTCGAGAATTGATTTGCCTCGGAGTTTGCCAAATGAGGTGAGCCGAAGTTCTTCTAATTGCATATCCATTATAGCCGTGACTAATGACATTCACAATAGGAGGTACATTTTACGCCAGGTTATTTCACCCACGTGTGCGTCAAGGGTCAATTAAAATAATCGTCACTAGATTAATTCTTGGAGTTAAAATATTTCTCTTTCACTTCGTTCTTCCTACCCTACTCCTTGGTTAGTTATTGCTTCAATTTTAAAAATATTATTTCCATATTTTTTTATCGTCATCGAAGTAGAATTTGTATGAATATTGTATGTTTTTGTTAACTCTGAAACTCTGAAATAAAACAGTTTAAGAATTTTTGCCAGACAATAGCAAGCACAAACTGACCATGCGGTTTTTACGATTAGGTTTTACTAATTAATTTTATGGCCTCGCTTCAAACATGGGCATAACGATGATTTGGGGTAGACAAGCAAGAGTTATAATTAAACAAAATTTTCCTATGTAAAGATAAGATTGAATTAGAAGCCACATGCAAGTATTGTACCCAATTTTTAGGGCTGCTGATGGCAAGTGCCCATAACTGTCCTGCACCGATGACAATGTCGATGCACTTACATGAGATTTACATCTTCACAATTACTACTTTTTCTTTAGAGATTTCTACGCAGGTTAACTTCGCGGAGCCTTGGTATGTCAGTAATTTCTAAATATTTTCTTGAAACTACATGATTTCAAACAGAAATAATGCATTGATTTTTCGGTTTTGTTTTGTTTTCGAAAACATGCTATGTAGAAGCGGTTTTTTTCTAAAATATTTTTTTTTGAGTTTCCATTCTTTGCATATACGAAGCAGGCATTTTTTTTAAAGAATAGGAATCTTTATACAATAATTTTTTTTTCAAATTCAAGCCTGCTTGCTTGCATTCCCATTTTTTTTAGAATCATTCTGTTGATCAAGTTGTATAATTTCCATACTGTTCGAGAATGTAAAAAAATCCGCGTCAAGTTTGATTATTGCATCTCTTCTTGAAAGTACGATTCACATTTCTTCACTTCATTACAGTATTTACAGCACAGTGTATTTATTGATGAAACTAGCACGGAAAGTGTGTCTTTGGAGAATGAATGAAAGGCGACGATAAGAGCCGAGATAAGCATTTTGCGATGAGAAAGCGCCGATGTCATTTTCATATAACTTGGTTATGTAATTCTTTTTATTATAAATTGATGGACATTTACAAATACTATATTCTATTGAGATCTTAATCAATGTGCGCATCGACAGCAATGTTGCTTCCTGCCCCTCCTCACGTGTTTTGCTTACTCTACAGTACTCAATTGTTTATATGGCCGTAACTTCTTTGCGATACGCTTTCGATAAAGAAGAAAAAGTAAAACTATTTGATCAATAAAAAGTGAAGATACTAACTACCACGCATGGGCCCAGAAAAATACTTTTAAAATCAATATAACGTCCTATCGCAACAATAAACTCACAAGAAAGTGTGCATCAACACCTCACTTTCAGCTCACTTCCTTTTATCAAACAATGATACATATTTAGTTTGTTTTTGTTTACTTTTTGTATATCCCAGATGCTCAAATGTTTCACGAGATGTCTCCTTTAACACAGCACTCTGGAAGTAATTCTATCGATATAATGGTATGTGGTCCCATGTCTTGCCAGTTTAAAGCAAACTAATTAAAACCGTGCAAACCTTCCATAATTTTAAATAATTTTTAAAATAGGTTCTTACTGGAACTCAACTTCTAACTTCCAGATTCTGAGCTGTGCATTGCATTATACAATTCTGATACAATTACATTATACATATTCTAGCTGTGCATTGCTTGTACATCCCGGTACTATGTACGGTTGGTAAACAAGTGCAACCACCCTGATGTGTACCTCCAAAATTGTAATAGAAGGTTCAGAACTGTTTCATTTTGTAGCTTAC